>JADLZN010006003.1:0-35590 GCA_018155175.1 Sinocyclocheilus anophthalmus | reverse complement strand
TTTTTCATTATTCTTTGATGAATAGAAAGTTCGAGAACAGGATTTGTTTGAATCATTATCAATGTCTGTAGGCCAATGGTAGGATAATAAAAGCATGACCAGCCCTCTCTCGAGTTTATGATTTAGCGTAAAGGCTTTGATTTTTTGACGACAGACCGAACAGTTGATCAAACTAGAGCCTTTACAGCAAAGAAATGTGTTGTCACGCGTTAAAGGAACACTCCACTATTTTGAAAATAGGCTCATTTTCCAACTCCGCTAGAGTTAAATATTTGAGTTTTACTGTTTTCGAATCCATTCAGCCGATCTCCTGGTCTGGCCATTTTTTTTTTTTTGGCTAGCACTTTTAGCAGTTTAGCTTACCATAGATCATTGAATCTGATTAGACCGTTAGCATTTCGCTCAAAAATGACCAAAGAGTTTCTAAATCATAATCAGATTTCAACTGATCTATGCTAAGCTAAGCTAAAAGTGATACCACCAGACCCGGAGAGATTGGCTAGAATGGATTTGAAACGGCTTAAAAAATCAACTGCTGTTTTAACTGTTGCGAAAATGAGCCATTTTCAAAAATAGAGCTGGCTGTGTTCCATTGTAAAGACTCATATAGCAGAAAACGCCCAGCCGTTCCGTTACAGCGTAATGATAGCTGATTATTTATTTAAATTATAATATTTATATTACTTTTATACTTTCTACTTAACCATGGGTAAAAAAAAGGGCTTTGATCTTGCATGAAACAAAACAAACAAATTTGTTTATGTTTTGTTGCACATATTGTTCTTTTTTGTTCTTATTATTTGACTCTCTATGACAAGGTTCATAAAGGACTATAACTTGGCATGCCATCTTTGAAATGCAACTCTCATGATGCACTCACTTTCACTAATGGTGCAAGAGACTGAAAAGTGTAGATATCCATCTAGTGCATATGTACGTAGATAAACAAAGTGTTTGGTCCTTAATCTCTCAAAGCAACATTAAGTGTCCGGGTTTACCAAATATTGTATCTCGTCTTTGTCTTTCCACAGGAAACCTCTATTTCACCAATGCCTTCTTGACCGAGACGTACATTGAAGTGATTCGACTCAATACTACGTTCCGTCGTGTTCTTCTCAAGACCCAAGTAGACATGCCTCGTCATATTGTGGTGGACCCCATGAACAGATACCTCTTCTGGGCCGACTATGGACAGACCCCCAAAATCGAGCGAGCTTTTCTAGATGGTTCCAACCGGACTGTGCTGGTTTCCTCAGGCATCGTCACCCCCAGAGGCCTGGCTTTGGACCACCGAGACGGATACATCTACTGGGTGGACGATTCCCTGGACATGGATCGCACGAGTTCGGCCGATCGGCGGCGATGAACAGGAGGATCGTATTTTTTTTTTAATTTTTATTTTTTTTTTTTTTATTTTTTTTTTTGTTTTTTTTTAATTTTTAATATGGTATGAGAGCTGCGCTTCCAATCCGTATGGCCCATCACCCCCTGTTTGAGGGGACTGTAATCTGGGTGGACAGAAACCTAAAGAAAGTCTTCCAAACGAGCAAACAGCCAGGCGCGACCGACCAGCCGCTCGTGATCCGAGACAACATCAACATGCTGCGGGACGTCACGATCTACGACCGGAGAATGCAGCCAAGTTCAGCCCACGAGCTCCATAACAACCCCTGCTTGGAGTCTAGCGGCGGCTGCTCTCACTTCTGCTTCGCCATCCCAGGAACTCAGACGAGGAAGTGTTCGTGTGCCTTTGGGAATCTGGCTGCAGATAGCAGCAGTTGTGTGGTATCCCGGGATGACTACCTTATCTATACGACCGAAAGCACTGTACGATCTCTGCGGCTGGATCCAGAGGATCATTCTCTGCCCTTTCCCGTGGTTAATGTGCCCCGGACTTCGGTAGCCCTTGATTTCGACCGGTTGGATGGCAGGATCTATTTCACCCAGAGCTCGGGAGCGGGCCAGAGCAAGATTAGCTTCATTACTTTGGCTTCACCTGCCTCTCCTGCGACAGAGGTGGCCTCAGGTGAGCAGCTTATTTAAGCTCCTAATGCACCCTGACACTGCCGGTTTAACTAGAAAGTTCATTAAGGCAATCTTTGAATGTTGGCTTGACAAAGTATATCGCATGACATTTACAGTGGTTAGTTTGCAGACTGGAGGTTAATTAGGCCTTATGTACCATGTAAGCAAACTTGTTCTTTTATTGTGAAATATAAAAAAAGTAATAAAGTGTGAGAGAAGTTATTTGTTTCTCAGGCAGACAATTCACATGTTTGTTAATGTCATTTTACGTTTGAGCAGAGCAAATGTTCAGTTCTGGAGTTATTTAGGATCATGTCTATTGTCTGAGAGTCACTGTAAAATTTGTGCAAAAAAAATGTGCAAAAACAGTTTGAGAAGCCCTGATACGCCCTCAAAGTGTTGTAAGAATAATTATTTAAATATAATATAAATATATATAATCATTAATGCGTCAGTGCTGGTAGTAATGATTACATATAATCCTGCCTATTAGTATTTTTTTTTTTTATTAATCTATGCAAAATTAAGCATACTTTAACCAATATTTATATTTATGTTTAAAATGGATCATAATGAAGATTACAGATCACTTTTTTATAGATACATATTATCCACAATGGCGTAAATTATTAATATTTGATTTGCCTTTTTTTTCTTTCTTGAAAATTTCTACCGTCATACATTGGAGTCTTCCGCTTCATTCTCAAACTCTAAAATACCTGTAGTTTATTACATGCAACTCATAGTTTGCGGGTAATATAAAATATAAAAGTATTGAGGTAATGGAACCCTGCCGCCCCATTAATGCCTAATGTGTTATAGACTCATGATGCATTGATAAAAAAGAATGAATATATTTCGGTCAAAGTCATCAATACATTACCTTAATAGGGCGTAATCCAGTACTAAAAAGTTACAAACTATAATTGTCAATAATGATAATTTGTAATCAGTAACAGGCTAAATTTGATAAGTAATCGTAACCCATCACTGAATATAAGATAATACAATACAATAAAAATAACCCCCCCAAAAATTCCCCCCCCCTTATACATAAAAAACAATAATCCAATGCAACTTTATAGACTGATCTGCAACATTGACCACACTGATTTTAGTATTTATATAGCAATATTCTAGATTTGCAAAAGATGGGTTGCATACGGTATCGAAGCGAGCCACAACACTGCCTGATTAGCCTCAAGCACACCGATAAATACATGCCTAAACCCCCCCCCCCCCCCGCAACCAAATATAATGATTAAAACTGCTGATAACCACATTAAATTAGAATTAAGCAAAAATTGGATTTAAAGGGATAGTTCATAATTCTGTCATCATTTACTTCACCTCATGTTGTTCCAAATCTGTATGAGTTTCTTTATTATGTTAGCACAAAGAGCCAGCTATTTAAGAGAATGTTGGTACCAAACAATGACAGTAGCAATTGACCTCAATAAGTATTTTTCTTTTCATATATAGAAGTCAATGCAAGCCTAACCGTCAATGGTTTGCGTTACCAACAGGTCTTCATAAATCATCTCTATTTGTGGTTCAAGAGACAAAGAAACTCAAAACAGGTTTGGAAACAACCTCGTAGGGTGAGTAAATAATATGATTTTTCATTTTTGGGTGAACTATATCTTTAATGTTGTATCTGTAATTATAATCCAGAAATATATGTATTTCTTCAAGCTGCTTTAACAAGGTCATTTCATACATTCATCGATATGTGGTTGCTAAGGTGTAGGTTGTTGCTAGGCAGTTTCTAGGTAAGTTCCTAAAATGTTCTGAATAGTTTCTAAGCAGTTGCTAGGCATTTACTGTGGTTGCTAGGACCTTGCTAGATGGTTGCTACTTTGTTATGGGTGGTTGCCAAGATGTTGCTAAGTGGTATCTAAGGCTTTACTAAGCATTTTCGGAAGTGTTCCAAATGGTTACCAGGTGATTCCTAAGGTGTTTCTGAGTAACTAAGGCTGTTGCTAGGCGATTATTAAAGTGTTCTGAGTGGTTGCTAGGCAGATTTCTGCTACTTGTAAAGTTTTAAAGCTATGTATTTTTGAACATTTTCTTCTCTGTGGAGATCTGGGAGCTCCTGATGGCATCGCCTATGACTGGATCAATAAGAGGATCTATTACAGTGACTATATTAACCAGAGCATCAGCTCCATGGCAGTGGATGGATCTCAGAGGACTGTTGTAGCACAGGTGCCCAGACCCAGAGCCATCATGCTGGATCCCTGTAGAGGGTGAGTCTCCCATTCAGTTAGACTGTGATTTAGATGTTTAATGAGGCATTTTATCATCTAATTTAAATGCATTTCTCTTCATATGCGGTCAGGTATATGTACTGGACAGACTGGGGAACCAACGCAAAGATAGAACGTGCAACTCTGGGAGGGAATTTCAGGACAGAGATCTCAGATCAACAATCGCTGGTTTGCCCGGACCAAATGTCGTAGTCCTGACGCTAGACTATGAGGATACAAAGCGCCTGCTTTTTTTACCCCCCCCTTAGGCAGATGCCAGCTTGTAAGATCTCATCTTTTCATCTTTATATCTATATCTATATAATACTATAGGATATAAATATAATATCTATAATTTTATTTATGCTTGAATATAATTTCACCTTTAATAATAAACTAATAATAATCTAATATAATGAATTATTTATATAATTTGATTAAAAATATATCTAGAATATGTACTTATATAAGCTTTAGCTATATATTACCAAAAGATATTTTTCTATTTTTTCTATCAGACACTTTTGATATTATTAATTAACAACACTTCATCTGCAATGTTTGGGCTACATAATTTTAAGAAAAGGTCTACTGTTCTCTCTATGCAGACAGAAGATTGAGAGATGCTCCCTCACCGGCACTAACCGTGAGGTCATCGTAAGCACCGCCATCTACCCGTTTGCAATGACAGTGTATGGTCAGCATATCTATTGGACGGACTGGAACACACGCAGTATTTACCGTGCAAACAAGCACGATGGCTCCGACCAGAAGGTGATGCTACAGAACCTTCCATCACGGCCCATGGACATCCACGTGCTCTCCAACAGCAAACAGCAGCAGTGCAGCAGTCCCTGCGAACAATTCAATGGTGGATGCAGCCATATTTGCACTCCAGGTTGGTTTATATTTCAAAACAATAAGCTTTTGCAATACAATTTATGGCTTTTACAGCCAGTATCCTCCGAAACCAAACTCTTTTCCCAAATTAGTGACTAATTTATAATAATTACACATATCTGTGGATGATATATATATTATATTATTGCGATATATGGATATATATATTTTACATTTGTGTGTTGTGCCGTGGGTATTGTATGTAGACATATGCATATATTTTATTAAATATTATAATTATCAAGATAAGAATCACATATAATTGAGATTTTAGTACGCGTTCTAATTATTATGCGACCATATTTAAATTTAATGGGAGGCATATGATGCCCTGCTATAAAAAGAACATTAATTTAGCTAGTATTTGCGTGCTAATGAAATGTGTTTATGCGGTTTAAGATTCAAAAACACATTATTTTCCACATATTGCACATTATTGTTTCTCCTCTATGCCACGCCCTTTCTGAAACGCGTCAATTTTTACAAAACTCATCTGTCTGAAAAGCGAGGTCTAGCTGTGCTTGTGATTGGCCAGCTATCCAGTGCGTTGGTTTTGGCTGAATACCTCAAGCGTGTGACGAAATGCTACGCCCCTTACCACAGTGTGATGATGTACCCTGACAGGCTCTGATGCCAGCATGATTAAAAAACATGTAAAACCCATTAATAACGAGGCATTCGTTGCATAAAGTGAGCGGACGCATATTCATGAAGTAAAGACTATGCTGAACTGTCTTTTAACGCTGGGGCGTTGCGTTGACATCGATCGCATTGTGCTGCATCGGAGATAGAAATTATAAACTACAAGCCCTACTCTACACTGCCAAAAACTTGCGTTTGAATCATCAGTGGCAAAAATAAATAAATAAAAAAGGTACTTACAGGCAGTGAGTCAGAACAGCCGGCATTGTACTCTACTCTACCAGGATCAGGAAAAAAGGAAACAGTCCTCCGTATAATTTACCCATATCTGAATATTTGGGTTGAAGTGTTCCTGAACAGTGTTTTTGGAAGGCCAAACAAAGTAGTTTCGCCTTTCACAATGAAACACAGCATCACACATAGCAGCCTAGAGTGAGCAGAGACGACCTGAGGGATAGAGGAGCGAGGCAGGGGCCCTTAGATGCTGATGAGGACTTAACTGGACCGTACCGAGGGCGTAGGTCGTGAGCAAGAGGACCACGAGGGCTAGAGTTGGTGAGCACGCAGGCCAGGGCCTAGAGATGAGGAGACGGACGCGAGGGCTAAGAGGAGAACGGAGGCAGCGGCTAGATTTTCGGGTGAGCAGAGGCCAGGGGTAGAGTGAGGAACAGCCGGAGCTGAAGACTAGAGTGTCAAGACAGAGGGCAGAGGAGCCTTAGAGTAGCAGAGGCCGAGGGCTAGAGTGCAGCAGAGAGCCGCGGGCCCCGAGCATGCAGCGACACGCGACCAGGAGGCGCGTAGACGGTGAGAAGGAGGCCGCATGACGGCTAGAGTGAGCAGATGCCAGGGGCTAAGAGTGAGGAACGAGTACGGAGTAGCCGGATAGATGTGAGCTGAGGCCGGTGGACTGAGAACGGATCGGGGCCGGCGGATTCGACGAATGGAGCGATACCTGGAGGGCTTGCCGGCAACAACAGCCAACCTTGTACAAACCGGGCTGCACCCCGAACTCCGCCTTCGTCCACAGACGCAAAGTTGACTTGTATTCATCAGCAACCAGCTTAACGGATCAGCTCTAGGCATGAAGAAGTGGATATTGTCCTCTTTTCGGAGGCCAAACAAAGTAGTTTTGCTTTCAAAAACAACACACAGCGCACTTCAAGAGCATGGACGGACACACGGCTGGGCCAACCAATACTACAGCGAGAATAAGAGTTAGTTACGCCTTCTTTATTTGCCGGTGCGCAACATTTGGGCCCAGTGTTATGCAAATGTATCCCACATCGTGGACGATAGATATCGAGGGGGCGTGTTAGAACAAACTCTTACCTGTGGGCCACCTGGACTCTTAACTTTTATAAAGAATCTCTTTGGATTTGAGACTTTAGTCATTGCAAATTTACGAGTCTCTTTATGATTTTTTTTTTTTTTTTTACACCCACGAGCACTTGCTAACACTCCAAAGAGAAAGGAAAACATGAAATTGCATCATATGATAAATTATGATGTTAAGAACTTTGTTTTAAAATACAACACTATTTCCTCCAGGACCTCAGGGAGCAGAGTGTCAGTGTCCCTCTGAGGGCCGTTGGTATCTGGCCGACAGCAAACATTGTATCCCTGACAATGGCACACGCTGTCAGTCGGGCCAGTTCACTTGCGCGTATGAAATGCGCGCCACAGAGCCCCCGCCTGCCCACATCCATCAGGAGCAGTGGAAATGGACAACCGACGATAGTGATCTGTCGGGCCCGAGGCGTGGCCTAGTGTATGAACTAGAGAGCGGCCGTTCTGCGAGGTAAGACATGCAGTTGTTGCCCCTTCCCCATGTGTGACTAAATCCAGAATAGCCAACTTTATGTAAATGCCAATTAATGATTCAGAATATATGCCATTGATGAGCCTTCATATATGGTTTAACCAAACATACACATGCAGTTGTTTTTTACAGGTATGTATGAATCATCCAAACTGACCATTTATGCCACTTTCAAGGTGTGAACTGCAAACATTGATGTTATTTCGTGCCATGACCAAACGATCGCCAGCCTAAGGTAACACTCAAATCTCTTGAGTTCACACCACCCTCTGAGTGTTTCCATTGCCTGCCGTGGTCATGATGATATTTTCCTCTACTGCACTGACAACAGCCTGTGCCCACTACATTTCACTAACATGTTTCTTCTATGCCCCTTTCTATCCTTAACTTAATGCCACACAAATCCTCGCTAAAATCTTTTCCTCCAGGCATCAAGCAGGAGTCATTTCGTTTTGGTGATGTATTCTTGCTTTACTTCTTTCATGTGTAGATCTGTTCAAACCTAGACCTGTGCTAGCCTACATAGAAACAAGGCTATGACATGCCCCTTTTTTTTAAACACCATCTTTTGGTCAAAATTCTAACCCCATGCCCCCCCCGACGTATAGCCCCCCGATCGTACCAACTCTGCCCCAGATAATAAGGCATCATGCATTGTTTCCCCCCCCTTTTCCCCTTTTTTTTTTTTTTTTTTTATTTTTTTTTTTTTTTCTTTGCCACACTACCCAGCCAAGCCCAAAAATAATCGTTCTCTAGAACGTATTTGACCCAATGTTACCCTAGGTGAGTTATGAAAACATCATTTTTTGAATGTTACTCGAGAATGATTCCAAGCACATCCAATTTTTTGAAATTGCTGAATTTTTTTTCTCTATCTGATGTTAAGCGGACATAACCAAACTAAATTCTATTTTACGGAGTCTTTGCAAACATTATGGAATGTTATTTGTCCCTGCAATACGTCTCCCTGGACCGCATCTGCATAACACGTCAGATTGAACATTCAACTAATAATTTCAAAAAAAAACTTCCATGTTTTTGGCTCTTGTTTTTAGGAACATTCATTAGAGACCAGATAACTCTGCAACGAACATTCTACATAATGGAATGGATAGATAGAATTTATTTGGTTGTTTCGTTTGCTCCAAAAAGTTCTGAGAACATCCCCTGTTAGCTGGGTACATGCAAAAATCCATCAAAACAATTAATGTTGATTATAAGAATAATTATAATCCATTCAGTACTGAATAACATTGATAAAAATCTAATTTTAGAGTATTGAACTGTTAGCTTAGCATGGTAAAAAAGATCATTTTAATGAAATAATTGTGAGTCACTAGACACCAAGGCAGCTTACTAGGATTTAGAACAAAGCCTTAGAGACGGATGAGCAGTATATTGAAATAACGCATTAGACTACATAGAAGTTTAATATACCATCTATAAAAACATACTACCTCTTCCACATGCACTCAGCTCTGCTCCTATCTCTCTATCTCTCTCTCCTACTCTCTACTCTACTCTCTCTCTCTCTCTCTATCTCTTCTACTCTATTCTCACTCTCTCTCGCCCTCTCTACTCTCTCTCCTTCTCTCTCTATCTCTCTCTCTCTATCTCTCTCTCTCTCTTTCTCTCTCCCCCCCCTCTCTCGCATGCAGTCCCACAAGCAGCAGCATTCATTTCACTCTCAGGTAAAATAAAATAGAGAGATAGAGGAGGTAGGCAGTGAGCTCTACTAGTTCCTGTTAATTCATTCAGCTCTTACTGCTCATGTCAAAATGAATCTTATTTGTGCATGGCAGCATTTCACACCTGCGAGCCCACAGTGTTCACATGTGGAAATGGCCGTTGTGTGCCATATCACTATCGCTGCGATCACTATAATGACTGCGGGGATAACAGCGACGAGACCGGCTGCCTGTTCCGGCCCTGTGACCCCAACACTGAGTTCACCTGCAATAACGGTCGCTGCATTGCACGGGAATACGTCTGCAACGGAATAAACAATTGCTACGACAATGGGACCTCGGATGAGCAGAACTGTGGTAAGTGCATTTGCACGGTTACCAAAACAAGTTGCTAGGTTGTTTGTCAACTATAAACAGCCTACAGTTTATGAGCATTTATATAATACAAAATAGTTTTCATAAAATAATTTTAAGTGATCCATAATGGCTTCTTCTGGGTATAAAATGCAGCTGAGAGGACATGTCAGCCAGAGCACACCAAATGTCAGACCACCAACATCTGCATCCCACGCTCATACCTGTGTGATGGAGATAATGATTGCGGTGACAACAGCGACGAGAGCCCAACGCATTGTGGTGAGTTTCCCCGTCCCACCCTCTCCCTCGGTCCCGGTCGGTCTGGTTCATAAATTCAGCTTTAGTGAGTTCACTACTTTCATGAGTTAAGCTGCTCTTACATTTGTTGCTATGCTGCTGTGAATTAATGACTTAAAGGGATAGTTAACCCAAAATTTAAATTCTGTCGTTATTAACGAATTACCCTCATGAATCGTTCCAAATCCGTCAAGAACCTCGCGTATTGCTCTTCGGAACACAATTAAGATATTTTACGAATGAAATCAATGAGATTTCTGCACCCTGCCATAGACAGCAATGAACCAACTGACATTAAAGGCCCAGAAAGGCGCAGTCCTCAGTTGAGTACCCATTGACTGCCATATAGTGTTTTTTCCTCCATATTTATGGAAGATCAAAGGCGCGACCAGCACCTGAAGGATGAATATCCCATTAATACTTAATTATATAATTATGAAAAAGTAGTCTATTTAGGTTATTATCGCTTAACTAAAACTAGAACCTATATAAAAACATTTCTTTGTTCAGCATAAAATTAAAATTTTATTAAATGTTTACCCAGGACCCAAAACCAGTCTTAAGTGTCAATTTCTTGAAATTGAGCTTTATACATCATCTGAAAGCTGAATAAAAAAACTTTCCATTGATGTATGGTTTGTTAGGCATGACAACAACATTTGGCCGAGATGCAACTATTTGAAAATCTGGCAATACTTGGATTGGCGTCAAAAAAAATTAAAAAAATAATTACAGAAAATTGCGCTTTAAGTTAGTTTCCAAATGAAGTCTTAGCCAATTGACCCATATTAATAATGAAAAATTCAACGTGCTTGATATATTTACAGTATGGACATTTACAAAATATCTTATGCCGAACATTGCGTTTTACTTAATTATCCTAATGCCATTATTTGCGCATCATAAAAGCAAAAAATCATATCATTTAGACCCATACAAGATATTTTTGGCTTATTTTCCACCTCCAAATATACACAGCGCCTAAGACTGCGTTCATGTGGTACCAGAACGACGTCACAAATGATTAATATGACCAAAATTAAATAGAATGTACAATTGAAATGTTATCTTGCGCCAACTGAAATGTGTAAACGTTGCTGTTAAGCCGATCAAGCACACGGCCGAAAGAGCTATAACATCCAAAAGAAGTCTTTAATAGAGAATTTCGCAAGGGAGGGGAGTAGGAAACGCGGAACTGCGAGAACAAAGGATGCTACAACTAACACTACACAACATTAACCAAAATTAACACAAGACAAGGAAACTGAGGCAAATACAGGGCTTATATACACTGGGAACATAATCAGGCAGAACAGAAACAGGTGAGGGGTTAATTATTAAATAACGGAACAAACTAGGAAACTCAGGAGGCAAATGGAGAATCAAATGAATAACCATGGAAATGAATACTGACAGACTAAACTCAGAAATAGAACAAAGTCAAACAGACGCCCCCCTCCCCCCCGCCATGGCTCCCAGAAATACTGTAAGTTGAAGCACATAAAATTAATTGGAAAGAAATATAACTGCCAGGAAATTAATTAAATTAACTAAAAACTAAAACTATATCTAAAACTGGAATTAAAATAAATGAAATGTAAATAGTACCATTTAAAAAAACTAATAAAAATGACCTAAGCAACATAACCGAATTTACCTCAACAAAATATTTTGATGAAGCGGAACGCAATGGATGATGAAGATCATGGATCAATAATTTCAATATCAATCAGATAATTTGTGAAAATTATGCATCAAATATATTATTAAAAAAACTGTGCACTACAGGTATTTAACAATATTAAATGATACTGACATAAAATG
The DNA here is from genome assembly GCA_018155175.1 of Sinocyclocheilus anophthalmus. Lineage (NCBI taxonomy): Eukaryota > Metazoa > Chordata > Actinopteri > Cypriniformes > Cyprinidae > Sinocyclocheilus > Sinocyclocheilus anophthalmus. The sequence goes on along the minus strand of JADLZN010006003.1, from coordinate 23,789 downwards.
GCCATATAAAAAAAACATCTAAATAAATAAATAATATGAACAGATAAGATAAGATATGCCGATATAATTGTAAGAATAGACAAATAGTATTAATAATAATTTTAAGGTGTTTGTGTTCTCCTTTAGAGTGGAATTCAGATGAAGCTAACTCCCTCCGTCTGACCCTCCCCGTTTAACAGAGATAATTCCGTTGCTTTTTTTTGAGCCAAAGTTGTGGCCTACAACGTAAGCCCTTCCAGATAATTTCAGTAAAATTATTAGCTGACCCCTGTATTGTGAGGGGTCCATAACTGGGCCCCATTTCTGGGAGTTTTCAGTTTGGTTAAAAGTTGGACCCCGTTGACTCCTGATGTTTATGACCCATGTCTGACGTTGGGGGACGACTTTGAGGCCTGATGAGTGATTTACTCTCGTCTTATGTTGGTTTTCGCTGAGCCGAGCTTGTGCTTCTTAACTCTCAGCCAATATACATTTGTTTATTCCCAGATTGAGGGCTTTAGCTACTGTTCGCCCGTGCAACGACGCTGCATTCCTGGACACTGGTACTGTGATGGTGGCACAGACTGTAATGATGGTTCTGATGAGCCCATTACCTGTAGTAAGTACCACACATAACAATATACAGTTTCAAATTTTTAAAAAATAAATGTACACCAGTATATTTTCTCAAGTTATCTGGCGTTCATTCAGTATATGTTTGTTTGTTTATTTGTATAGCACATTTAAAAACAACTCATGCTGACCAAAATGCTTTCCAATAGAACAACATATAAAACAGAATAACCAGAACCAAGACAGCAGAAACATAAAAGCAACACTAAAACACAAGACCATCAAATATGCACCAACTAGCTCACCAAATAAGGTGGCAAGTAAGTGCCCTCTAAAAAGTGCTTTAAAATTACCTATTGACATCTGATTTCCAATGGGAGGTCATTCCAGAAGCAGGGTGCCGCAACCGAAAATGCACGGTCTCCTTTGGACTTTAAGCGGGATTTATGGACCTTTAATAGGAATTTTAATAGGCTAACCGGCGAACATATGTGAAGATGGTGTAATAGGCTTTATACTTCAGCATACTGTTTATCGCCTCATTCTAACTTAACCACATTCTGCCGCCTCCGATAGCTTCCTCTTTCGATTGTATCAGAAAACGACCTCAGATCACAACGCCTTCATGACTCACTGTCCCAACTTGTCAGTGCGACAAGGCTCAAAGAGACTTGTGCCATCAGTAGCTAACACGCGGAGAGTCGGTGACACGACCATTGTCTTCTATCCCCACGCGGGGGTAGAAAACCAAGGGGCCAGAAGCCACAAAATGGGCCCCAAAATGTATCCCTGGGGAACCCCACAAAAAGAAGCTGTAGAATCAGAGAAGTAATCTAGTAATCCCAACTGAACTACAGAACTTCTGTCATTTAAGTAAGAGCAGAACCATTCGAGAGCCTTTCCCCAAATGCCAACCCATTGCCTTAATCGATTTAAAAGGATGTTGTGATCAATCGTGTCAAATGCTGCCGAATCAAAATGGCACCCTTTCCTGAGTCGGCAGCGAGCATTAAGTCATTGTGTACTTATGTGTGAAAATGTTAATTTTGGACCCTGTTTGAACCACCTCACTGGGGAAACTATGAAAACACTGTGATGTGAGGATAAGGCTGTGTTTATCAAGGGAAACCGTTGGCCATGTTTTTGGGTGGTGAGTTAATGATGGGTAGCCTGGCACAGGCAAATTGGCGGGAAATGATGTCATCCCCCATCCTTCATGTTACGCTCCACTGGTGATGCATGCAGTCAAAAAGAGGAAAGATAAGGCAAACATTGTGTACAAGAAATCGGTTCAGTTGGCAGAAACATAATTAAAATGTAGTAATTCAGACCAGCATGTCTGTGGTAAAATGCCCTCACAAAAGAACAAAATCACTAAACAAATAGGTTTGATTTATGATGTTTAGACCCTTACATCAATAAGGTACAATAAGGTTTTGCTTTATAATTTTGTTTGCATCCATTAATTTAATACATACTTAAAATGAAAAAACAATTGATGTTCCCAAAAAAGTTTTGGGAATAGTGTATTATATTGGATATCATACACTATTGTTCAAAAGCTTGGGGGTGAGTAAAATGTTTAAATATTTTTGAAAAAAGTCGCTTTTCCTCACCAAGGCTGCATTTATTAATCCAAAATAACATCTTAAACAGATAATTATTCCTGTGAGCCCCAAAGCTAAATGTTTTGCAGCATTCCTCAAAGTTTTCAGTCAGTTCATCTTCAGAAATCATTCATAATATGACGATTTGCTGCCTCAAGAAAACTTGTCTTATTATCTTCAATGCTTACAAAAAGCTGTGCCTGCCTTCATATTATTTTTTTTTCTTGAAAGGAAATCTGTGATCATTTTTTTAGGATTCTTTGATGAATAGAAGGTTTAAAAGAACTGCATTTATTTGAAATACAAATCTTTTATAACATTATAAATATCTTTTGTCACTTTTGATCAATTTATTGCATCCTTGCCCCCGCCGAATAAAAGTTACACTCTACAAAGTTATACATTCTACAAAATTGCTAGGAATTGCATTGTGTTAGATAATTGTAGTGAAAAATAGGGTATTTACTTTTTTGGACACTCCTACATCCATTTTGTCGATCACTTTTTTTTTTTTACGGAATTGGAATTTCAAACCAAAATGTTTAAGAGTTCCTTGTAAATATATTTTCATAAGTAATTATGGGGGAATTTTTTTAATGCCAAAAGCTTAAAGTCTAATATACCCATATCCTGTAGAAATAAACCATAGAAATAAAATATTATAACTACAGCACAAGCAAAATAATTTTTTGGGTGCAATATGATAAACTAGTAAGGTAACATAACAATACAAGAAACTAAGATAAAATGAGAAAGATTTGCTCTTCTGAATGACACTTCAGTGGTATCTGAAGTGTCTGTAACTGTCTGGTGTGTGTCTGTGATGCCAGCGGTCATTTCGGCTCTCTATTGTGTGTCACATTCCTCCAAAGTGACGTCCAGCAGAAAAGGGGGGGCGCCCCCCTTTCAAACACACACACACACCGGCCTTTCCTTTGACAATCGCTGCCCCCTCCTCTCTCACACACAGCCCCATCCTCTCACTTTTGTCCCGTTAATCACAGCACCCCTCTGTGCCTTTTGTTCAAGCGGGACACTAGAGAGAGGAATGCTTATTCTCTCCCAGAATTCCTCTGCCTGTGGAATCCAAGCAGCAGCCCAGCCACGTTTCTGGCTGCTCAGGATGGGATTTAATGGTTAAATGGATTACGTAGGCCGCATGTTCCTCAGTTCCCTCTGAGATCTGAGTAAGACATGGCCCTCAGGCAGGTCGCTCTTCTGCTGCTTCTTGATCCGTGGCTCACTGCTGTGTGTTTGATCCCTACAGCCACCACGGTGAGGACCTGCAACTCCGACCAGTTCCGCTGCGATGACGGAAGGTGCATCGCTTCGTCCTGGATCTGCGATGGAGACAATGATTGCGGGGACATGAGCGACGAGGACGAGAGACACAACTGTGGTCAGTATTGCTTGGTCCAAACCCAAATTTGATTCCACCCCCATCACAGGTCTCATTTCATAATGTACGTTTGGTACAATGTGTTACGAAATATTTGTCCCTTTGGAAATTACCACCAAAAAAGTTTACACACACCCCGAACTCAGCAGATGCAATGCAAGAATGAATGTTTGAGAAAACAGTAATATTAATAATCTATATTATAATACATACATACATTACAGTAAACCAAAAATTATTCAGACACCAGATATAATTTTTTAAATATTTTTATACTAGTGGGTGCAGGACACTATAGTTAATTCATGTGTGTGATAGCAAAATAAAGTAAACTGTGACATATTTTACCCAAAAATTGTTCATACAGTGGGCTAACAGTGAAATTGCTAAACATTTTGACCAAAAATTATTCAGACACTTTGACCAGACCATGTTTTGCTTAAGTGTTATCTGACATTATCAATATGAATTTTTCTGACAGTTTAACTCTGAGTTCTTGTCATTTTTTATTACCATTTTCTAAACTATAGAAAATAAGCTGTGATCACGTGTGTAATGTTGAAGTTGTCTGAATAAATTTAGGTTTGACTGCATATACACACACACACAGACAGTATATATATATGTAAACTCCACATACACACACACACACATATATATAATATATATATATATAGAGAGAGATGAGGAGCATTATTGTTTAATTGGATGATTTGTAGTATTTAGTTTCATCCAATATTTATTAATTATTACGGTAAGAAAAATATTTTTATTTTAGTTTTAGTTTGCAATAATTCTGCTCTGACGTCTGAACAAAAATTTCTAGTGTTAAAGTGCTCACACAACTTGTTTCATGTCCCATCCTTGACTTTTTGGCTATATTTAGTCTTGTATCATCTCTCTTCTCTAGTCCTTCCTCTCTGCACCGCTTCTCCTCCTCCTCCCTCAGTCCATCAGTGAGGTAGTGTTGGTGGTTGGGTGTGGGATCTCTGTGTAAGGAGTCTGCATTCCTAATTTCTCCTGCCTCACCTCACTCACTGCTTTGTGCATGTGTTTAGCTGACTGCTCTCGCTGGATCAGATCTCAGACTCCGTCCAAAAGAGGTCTGAAATGTACTGAACCTGTTTCCACCTTCTTTTTATGTATAAGTCATGAACATCGAACAACCCAGGAGATAAAGATGGTTTCCCCTTCAACAACAGAAGATGATTGGGAGTGAGAGCTTCAAGATCCATTGGGTCGTCAGACAATTTGGTGATTGGTCGATCGTTCAAGATCGCCTCTACTTCACACAAGACCGTATGAAAACTGTCATCATCAAGCGTCTGCTGTTTGAGAACTGCAGTGAGGATCTTCCTCAACATGCGAATGACCCGCTCCCAAACCCCACCATAATGGGATCCAGCTGGAGGGTTGAAACTCCACTTAATGCCCTTCTGACATAAAACTCCTTGAATCTTAGCCTGATTCAATGATGAAAGTGCCTCCCGAAGTTCCCTCTCTGCTCCTATAAAATTTGTACCATTATCTGAAAGAAGATGCTCCACTTGCCCTCTTCTACTGATAAATCGGCGCAGAGCATTAATACAGGCATCTGTGTCAAGAGAATTGGCCAGTTCAAGGTGAACAGCTCTACTGGCCAAGCAGGTGAAGATGACACCATAGCGTTTCACTATGCCTCTTCCCCTCTTCACCTCTATTGGTCCAAAATAGTCAACGCCTGTGTTGGTAAACGGTGGATGGTCTGGCAGAATCCTCTCCTTAGGCAGGTCAGCCATCTTCTGCCCCATCATCCTCCCATTATATCTTTTACAGAAGCAACATTCTGCTACGATCTTCCTCACAGCTGAGGTGGCACCCGTGATCCAATACCTCCTTCTTAATGCAGACAACATGTGATTACGCCCACTATGGCCAAGCTGTTGATGTAAATCCTTCAATATGAGGGTAGCCACATGCTGATCTTTAGTCAGGAGTAGCGGATGTTTTGTTTCTTCTGGCAACGAACCCCGTATCAGCCGCCCTCCGACTCTCAGAAGCCCGTTATCCAACCATGGATCCAACTTATAGATGGCACTCCGCTTGCTCACTGTATCCTTTCCAGAAGACAAAGCAGCGACCTCCTCAGGGAATCTTTGCTGTTGGCAATAGCAGATTATAGCCACCTCGGCTTCCATAAGATCCTCTGCCGACAAGGTTTGTCCTCCTGTTGTACCTATAGCTATTTGATTCCCTTGCACCATGGCACTCTCCTTGTTGGCATCAGCAGTATCTGACTCTCTCCTCTCGCAAATCCTTCTCAACAACATCCTCTTTAACTTAAGCAACCAGGCAACTGATAGTCGAAGTCTCCTCCAATCTGAAAAGTAAGCCATCAACCTATTTGCACTCTTTAGTGAGCCTTGAGTATTTACCACATTCACAAAAGCTTCCATCTTAACCTCAAGGTCATCAACTGCTACTGCAGTGTCCACCATATTTACAGGCCAATCCTCTTCTGGCTTGTACAGAAACTTGGGTCCTTCTATCCATCTGTTGTTCTTGATAAAATCTCCAGCCCTCCTTCCTCTGGATGCATCATCAGCTGGATTCTCCTTTGTGCCAACATATCGCCACTGTGATGTCTTTGTAGCTTCCCTGATGATGGAGACTCTGTTGGCAACAAAAGTATGAAAACGCTTGTCCTCATTCATGACATACTTAAGCACAGATGTGCTGTCTGTCCAGAAGACTGATTCTTGCAGCTGGAGCCTCAGCTCTTTTTTTAGCATCAGATCAACACGGACAGCAAGAACAGCTGCAGTTAGCTCCAAGCGGGGAACAGTGATGGCCTTTAAAGGTGTTACGCGGGCCTTGCCCACGAGGAAGGAAACATGGATATCACCGTTGCTATTCTGGATTCTAAGGTAAGTGACTGTGCCATATCCTTGTTCGCTTGCATCTGAAAAATGATGAAGCTGCGCATGTATGTAGGACCCACAAATCATAGGCTTAACGCATCTCTCAACCTTGAATTCAGAGAGTGCATTCAGTTCCTTCAACCACCGTGTCCAGCCATGCAAGATGTCATGAGGCACAGTCTCATCCCATCCAACGTTCCTCCGGCATAGCTCCTGTAACATAATCTTAACAGGTAGCACTACTGGTGCCAAAAACCCAAATGGATCGTATATTGAACTGGACACCAACAACATTCCACATCTTGTGCATGACTTCTCCTGAATCTCCATTTTGAACTTAAATAAGTCAGTTTCCGCACACCACAACAAACCAAGAGCTCTCTCAACAGGCAAGCTGTCCTTTTCCAGATCCAACTCCTTCCACTCTTTGGCAAAACACTCCTCAGGAAGGTTTTGCAGAACAATGCACTTATTGCTAATCCAGTTTGTCAGAGTAAAACCTCCTTGCTGACAGAGATTGGAAAGGTCTTGAACTAAAGAAACTGCTTCTTCTTCAGATGCCACACTCTTAAGGCAATCATCTACATAAAAATTATCTTTGAGAGTTTGTACAACCTCCTCATGGAATTCCCATTGATGATCATCTGCTGTTTTTCGCAAAGCAAAGGCAGCGCAACTTGGAGAGGAGACAGCCCCAAAAAGATGGACAGTCATGCAAAACATTGACACTTCTTTTGTAAAATCTCCGTTCTGCCACCACAAGAAACGGAGGAAATCCCGGTCCTCTTCTGCCACCCTAACCTGATGAAACATTGCCTGTATGTCTCCCATGACAGCTACCGACTCCTGCCTAAACCTTAGGAGAACACCAAGCAATGTACTTGTAAAATTAGGACCTCGCAGAAGCACTTGATTTAATGAGGTTCCTTTGAATGCCGCACCACAATCAAAAACCACCCGCAGGTTCCTCATCCTGGGATGACGTACACCATGGTGAGGAATGTACCACACCTTGCCGCTGTCTCCTTTCAGCTGCTGAGTGGACACTTGCTCTGCATATCCTTTGTTGATCATTTCTTTGACAAATGTTACATACTCCTGATAAAACTGCTCATCTCTCTGGAATCTCTTCTTCAATCCAAGTATCCGCTGTTTTGCCAAAGAGAAGTTATTAGAAAGATACACATTTTCCTCTTTAAAGGGCAACTTCAAGGTATAATGATTGTCCTCAAGCTTGACAGAACTCCCAGCAATCTCCAAGAATCTAATATCCTCTCTTGACAATCCTTGCTCTTCTACAGCTCGCTCACTAAAGTCATGGTTGTATTGTTTAAGCAACATCTCCTCCAATCTACACACAGAAATCCTGTTAACCACTGCCGAACAGTCTTCATTCTCAAAGCTGCCTGCATTCAAAGGACCATTGATGACCCAACCTAATGCCGTTCTTATGGCATAAGGGCCATCCCCATGGCTATTTATGACTTCCCAAGGCTCCAACATCTTGGGAGCGTCGTTTCCAATCAACAACTCAACGTTAGCCATTATACGGGGAACTTTAACCTTTGCTAAGTAAGGCCACTTGGACAAATCTCCTTTAGATACCATGTTGTCAGAACTTACAGGCATTTTTTTCTGTGTGAGTGTTTGTGGAAGCTTATAGAAGATGTTACCATCAATAGCAGATATTTCTAAACCTGAAAGTACATATGCAGGTACAACTCTTTCCTGTCCCATAGTTTGTAAGAGAAACTGAGTTTTTCTACCAGAAAGATTAAGCCGCTGCATAAGGCTTTCAGTACAAAAGGTCGCTGAACTGCCAGGATCCAGGAATGCATACGTCTGGATTATATGATCTCCTTTACTGGCCTTGACTTGAACTGGTAAGATAGAAAGAAGACAGCGATCCTTTCCGGCCCCTGTATGACCACATGTTTCAGCAGATTCCAAAAACTTGTGTGCCTCCGACTCCTTGGAAGCTCTGTCGGAGTTGACTATATTTCTGTCTACATGAAGCACAGTAGGATGGTGCTGACTACATATCCTACAAGTCAACCGCTTGCCACAGTTACGACTCATGTGCCCAGCACTTAAGCAACCAAAGCAAAGCTCTTTCTCCTTTAGAAATTCCATCTTTTCCCTATGCTTCCTCCTTTTAAATTGTGGACAATACTCCAATACATGATGCTTAGCACAACACAAACATAATGGAATCTCTTTAGAATTATTTGATGGCAATTCTGTTCTTATATTCCTAGTGGTTTCCCCAGATTCCACAGGTGCAACGGTAGTGGCAAAGATGTTTCCTTTAACTCCGCCTTCTGGACGTAGCTTTGGCCGATTAACAGGCCTCATGCTAGTTGGCAAGTCTCTAATATCACCAAACAAAGGATCCATTAGGATGCCAACCTGTCTTTCAATAAACTGAACAAGATCTTTGAACAAAGCTCTGCATTCAGTAGTTTCCAGAATGTTATGTGCAACAGCTCTCCACCTTTCCCGGAGCTTGAACGGCAATTTAGATATAACGACTCTCATATTGCTTGGCATATCTAACTCCTGAAGGTACTGCAGCTCCTCAGTGACATTGCAACAACCACGCAGAAAAAGAGCATAAGACTTCAAAGCATTGACATCCTCCCCCTTTATTGAGGGCCAAGACAAGGCTCTTTCTAAATAAGCAGTGGCGATCTTATACTTATTGCCAAAATGTTCCTGCAATAACCGTTTTGCCTTAACATAGCCAGAGTCAGGGGTCATGTGAAGACAACTGCGGACCAGCTCCCTAGGCTGCCCCCTAGTAAACTGTTCCAGATAATACAAGCAATCACTATGACTTGCCTTCTCCTCCACTCCCTTTTCAAATGCTCTTATAAATGAAACATACTGAAGAGGATCTCCATCAAACAAGGGAATATCTCTTGCTGGTAAAGATGAGCAACGCTGCTGTTGGACAAGAGCTGCTGTTATTTCATTTTGTCTTTGCATTATGGTGACAATGTCACCACACTGACTCTCAATTTGTGGCTGAAACATCACATGAGATGCAAGATGTCCATGAGACTGAACTGATGTCTGTTGAGAAATCCTATCAGATGCAAGGGGTCCATGGGTTTGAACGAATGCATGTTGAGAAATCCTATTGGGTGCAAGACGTCCATGTGTTTGCACTGATGCATGCTGAGAAATCCTATTGGGTGCAAGAAGTCCATGTGTTTGCACTGATGCATGCTGAGAAATCCTATTGGGTGCAAGAAGTTCATGAGATTGAAGTGATGCATACTGAGAAATCCTATCAGATGTAAGAGGTCCATGAGATTGAAGTGATGCATACTGAGAAGTCCTATCAGATGTAAGAGGTCCATGAGATTGAACTGATGTGTCTCCTAGTATATGCTGGGAACTCTGTCTTTCCAAGTCCGTACATTCCTGCCAAGTCTGCTGACGAATGTCCTGATACGGCACAGAAGATGCCAAAGGAGGATCCACTGCTGATACTTTGTTTTCCATTTTACTACCAACAGCCGATTCAAACACCTCTGCCTCTGGATTCAAAATAATTGAGGATGCTTTCTCCCTTTCCCTTTCCAATTGAGAATGCATATTATAAGAGGCTTTAGAAACACTGTGACTTTCAGAGGCCTGTAAAACTGCAAGTTTAGCAGTAGATTCTGCTAGCATTGCATTCAACTCCAGTTGCTCCTTTTTCCTCTTTATCATCTGCTCTTGCTCCTCCAAAGCATGTTTTTCCTTTAACGCTGCCATACGAGCGAGCAGTGCAGCCTTATTTGCCTCAGCTATAACTCTGGCAGAAGAAACACTACTGCATGTACTCGCTTTACTTGAACGTTTACTACCAGCATTTGAAATACTATCATGTGGATCAACACCATCAACCTTGTCATGCATGACCTCATTTAAATTAGGCCTAACTTCATTTTCAGTACATAATACCCACATATTGACTTCAGAAATAAAATCATTATTCACAATCATTTTTGCTTTAAACCATAATGTTTTTCCTTCTCACTTTCAGGTAACATACCCATCAACAAACCATGAATACCTTTTGCTTCATCACACAAATTTAAAAGATCACCAAAAGCACCTTGTACATCTTTTACATTTCTTTGTTGCATCAGACCTTGCATATTTTTTCTTAAATTAGTAGCTTTAGCTAACACAGATTTTCTATCACTCTGCAACCCTTCAACCTTTGCAACAAATGCTTTAGGAGTTAATTTCACAACACGTTTTTCTTTGTCCATTTGAACATCAACATCATTTAAAACATTCAACTGTGGCATTTCCATAGGCCTGTGCTCACTTTCAGATGCCTCCATAATCCACAGAAAATCAAAAGCAGGATCGAAGCGATAATGAAACTAGTTCGCAAAGTTAATTATTTTCTTTAACAACCAATGCATTGGATTTACGTACCATAATGTGTGCACACGAAGTTAAATGGCCATTCAACAATAAGTAGCGCTACTAAACATACCTCTTCACGTTGGGCGCCAATGCTTGAACAAAGCTCCTCTGCTGACGTTTGTAGAACAGCTCCGGTGTCTTTAGTTGCGCTGATGGATGGTCCGTAACCCAGTAGGAGAGACTTGCGTGTATAACCCACAGATGCGAATGCTGCGACGTCCTCTCGTCGTGATTGCAGCGATCGATGCAAACAAAGTCATCCTAAGCTCCTCCAACAATCCACTTAATTCATTTCAACAAATAATAACGCTCCAACACAGCTAAACACAGTTCCTTTTCGGTCATTAAACAAGTTTTTTGACTAATGTAAGCGGCCAAGTCTAATACTTTAAGCAGCTGAGGGATGCTGGACGGTGCTTGTAAATGGACACGCACGCTTGCATTACTATTAACTGGAATGTCCACACAAGATGTTAAAATGCTCATTGTTGTCGATTTATTTTACCGTTACTGGTCTTCATTTCCATGTAGGCAAGAATCCAAACGAACAGTCAACAAATCCACCTGTCCTTCACCTTTACAACGACTTGCATAGCGTGGTACAAACAGCCTAGCATAGCGGTCAAAAAACTATGTGCACCTTCCCTCCAGCAACACCTCTCACCTGAAGGAAGGTTCCCACCTATATTCTGTGAACAATCACCCAAGAGTGACTCCTACTGGGCATACACATACATAATTCAAAATAAAGACAAAAAATGGCTCTTACACTGCTTGTCGATGCCAAGTGTCAATGTTTTGGGCATCCTGTAACATAGATATCGATTGCTTGATATTGATATTAACTTCTGGGATGTCTTATTGTGCAGGTGGCTGGGTGTGAATTTGGAGTTTCTGGGTAATGGCATTGTCCTTGCTGCTTCTATTCTCTCTGTGATGTCAAAAGGAACCCTGAGCCCTGGGATGGTCGGTCTGGCCGTGTCTCATTCACTTCAGGTGTGAATCATTTCAAATGCCTCTATGTAGGATCTGACATTACTAATATAAATATTACAAGAGCTACCAGATATATTTCATGTGGCAATCTCGCTCTTGCCATGCTCATCCTCAAACCAAAAAAGCTTTTAACTCTTGCACAATATCTCCTGTGGTGTTGCTTTCATTTGTGGTCAGCCTTTTTCAAATTAACATTCAGAGAAGAAAATGCAAACATTATTTATTTGTCTGTGTTAGATCAGACAAATCACATCCCATCCTTATTGACTGTTTTTTTTTATTAATCTAGTTTACATTTTTGTTTGCTGTTTTTTTAGGTGACGGGTTTCCTGAGCTGGATTGTAAGGTCATGGACGGATGTAGAGAACAACATTGTATCAGTTGAGAGAGTGAAAGAGTATGCAGACACTCCAAAAGAAGTGAGTGTGGCTGTATAGCATAATTCAAAATTCAATCTATTAATTTTTTTAATAGTTAATTTTATCAACCTTTATTTCCAGTTGTAAATAATTTTTTTCTTTGTTGGTCAGTAATAGCAAGCATTTTTACTAGGGTTGCAAAAAGGTTGAAAATTTCCAGTAAATTTCGGAAACATGCCAGAAATTTTGGAAACTTTCCAGGATTTTTGGGAATATTCCAAGGATTTTTAGAAGGTTTCCGGATATTTTCCACCCCTTTGCAACCCTAATTATTAGTCTATATCATTATTTACAGGCAGCTGGAGCAGAGAGGAGGTTTCTTACCGCCATCGGGCCTCAAAAAGGGACCATCGAATTTTTTTTTTTTTTTTTTTTCCCCCCCCATGATTATGGGCTTCAGTACGTTAAATGGCTGGCGTGGGCCCTGAAGGGCTCTGTGTTACTCAAAGAGCGGGCGCAGGTACAAGTGAAGACTTTGAAGTATTCTACATCAGCATTTACTCTAAAATATTATTGCTGTCTATTTTTATGGATGATATATACCTCGCCTCATTTCTCTTGAACAAGGTTAGAGTCTTGTAGACCTTAAGTGAGTAGTTCACCCAAAAATGTCATCAATTACTCGCAAAGATAAAGTAATACAACCATTTTATTCTTCTAACAAGGATATAAGGTGAAAGTTCAAAGTACATTGCTGTAATTATGCTTGACAAACATTTGGTGGGATTGTGGTAATGCAAAGTGTTCCTGCATAATAGTCCCATAATTTCTTTGTCTGGAAGTCAAGCTATGTTGAAAACGTTCCCGCAGGCTTACTCTCTGATTCCTTATTCTTTCAGATTGGTATTGTGGGAAGAACCGGTGCAGGAAAATCATCTTTGGCTCTTGGAATTTTCCGGATCTTGGAAGCAGCAAAAGGACAGATCTACATCGATGGAATCAACATTGCAGAGATCGGGCTTCACGATCTAAGATCCCGCATCACCATCATTCCACAAGTGTGTACAACTGAGATACTCCACTTGGAACCAAAATTACTCTATAATTTCTTCTTCACGTCACGGCTTTTTCAAATTATTATGAACTCCTCACGAATCTGTTTTACAATTTTAATATCTTTCCAGGACCCAGTGCTGTTTTCAGGATCTCTCCGTATGAACCTTGACCCCTTCGATGCCTATACTGACGAGGAAGTGTGGAATGCCTTGGAACTGGCTCACCTTAAACATTTTGTGTCTGAACTGCCAGATAAACTCAATCACGAGTGTTCAGAAGGAGGAGAAAATCTCAGGTAAGTGCATCCAAGAGTTCTATTCTTTCATGATTTTAAATAACTAAAAAGTGGTTTAAAGTCTATTTATTTCATGTTCACCAGTGGCCTGCAAATTGCAGCCATGACATTTTAATCAGTAGAGACTTTGGATTAACAATGGTGAATGGTTCTCTTCCTGCAGTCTTGGTCAGAGGCAGCTGGTTTGTCTAGCAAGAGCTCTTCTCCGAAAGACAAAAATTTTGGTGCTGGATGAGGCCACAGCTGCATTGGACCTGGAGACAGACACCCTGATCCAGTCTACCATCCGCAGCCAGTTTGAGGACTGTGCTGTTCTTACCATCGCGCACCGCCTCAATACCATTATGGATTACACAAAGTATGTCATTTCACAAAGCCATTGAAAAGTGGTTCCCAAATTGTTCTCTGTGGCATTCACAAACATCGTTCTGTTTGTTTGAGGGGTCCAAAACAACCACATTTACCGTTGTACCATTGTGTGAAATCCAGTCTTCTCAATAGGAATCCGTGCAATTGGGAATTTCACATGAGGACAAATTATTAAAACCTGCAGATTTCGCAGAGGATTAAGTTGGTCACGCAATTATCTCTCAACAGTGCTTCATACATTGCTACACTATTGACAAATTTGGCTGAACTTTCATTAACGTCACAGCATTATTAGGAGATGAGTTTTGTGATTTAGCTGCTTACAAGTCGTAAAAGTCTTTCATTCATTTGTGCGACTCGATTCTAATGAACTCTACAGTCAGCTTGCGTAATTTATGAAATTAAACTCTTATCGGACAGCCCAAATGTTTATTAAAATTGGCCAAATGACCATATTATCTATCATGTAATGTTTTGTTAACACTAACGTGACCAAACAGGTAAATTTAGCGCTATTTAGCAGAGGTCCCTGTTGAAAAAACTAGCATATGCTGGTTAGGTATGTTGACGTGGGAGCTGGTTTATGCTTGTCCTTTGCCAGCACATGACCAGCATAAACCAGCCAAAGACCAGCATAAACCAGTAAAGGACCAGCACAAATACCAAGAGGACCCGCTTAAATCAGCATCCCAGCGTCCAAAACCTACCTAACCAGCAATAGGCTGTTTTTTCAACAGGGGTCGCTACAGTTTGGGAACCTCGTTACTTGATTTGCCTATTACACATTAATTTGTTAATGTTTAAACGTTACCTTATTTTTGTTTTCTCAGGGTGATTGTTATGGATAAAGGACATATCGTTGAGATGGATTTGCCCAGTAACCTTATTGCAAAAAGAGGCCAGTTTTACTACATGTGCCGGGAAGCTGGGCTCTTGTAAGACTTTACACATCGACTGTCTTCTTGCGCCTCCTTGTGATGAAAGCAAATAATCTGCACTCTCCATTTCTCAGTGCAGAACATACAGACAACCCAATAACACAGCTGGTGCTTCACAAGGGAAAAACACCAGACACTTGAATCAAACACTTCCCCACAAATGAAAATGGTTTGCCTGTTAAATTTGAAGATGTAAGTTTTTAACTCAGGGTTACTCGCCATCTCCATGGGCAGAGTAACACTATGCAGCTCTTAGGAAGAATGAGAAAAAGGCCTTCCTGCCAGAAGATAAAGATCGGTGCTGTCTCCAAAGCTATTTGTAAGGTTCCAGAACGATGTAGTTGATGGAAACCTGTAAATATGGCACCTAATTAAATACACAAAACAATTAGGGAAGAAAGTGTCTGTTCTGCCTGTGCCATAGCATCCATGGTGAAAGAACATGGATGCGAATAGCTAACAGGTTAATGCTGTTGCACAGGTAAATAACTCAATGAAGAAAATTCTATAAGCTCTAGTGGATTCTTAGTTCTCTTCATAGACCGTCAGTTATGTGAAGAATCACACAAGAGGACAATGTGTTTACAAACATATTGCCACATATACTTGACCTAAAATTCCCTGAAAATTCCAGACTCCTTTCAGACACTAATTAAAGCTTTTACGAGAGGGTTTAGGGAGAAAAACAGTACAGTTGCCCAAGTAGGTTGTGGTATTTGTTAATTTCAGCCAAAGTAAAGCTGAATGAAAGAACATGCAACCTGTACACAATTAGTAATCTTACATGACTTCATTACTGCTGACCAATCAAATAGTTTTAATAGCAAGAAAATATTGTTCACCACCATTCTGAAGGCAAGATTTTTATTTAGCAGTTTTGCACTTCAGTGTAAGAAAAGTGTTTTACAAGCATTTTGTTCTCCGTAACTGTTACTGTAGATTTTTAGAAATATATTTTAATCTTAAAAGTGGACATGAAAAGACACTGCATCTCGTCTTGTAAGACAATGCGAAAAGCTACATGTGTGACATGTACATTCAAGTGCCTTTGTGACACTCCAGATTTTATTTATATTTTATATTTAATCTTTATTGACACTTCATCTCATGTTTTGTATGTTTATACATGTAATAACTGTGTATAAAGAAACTTTTGACAATTCGTTAAAGGATGCGTCTTTGTGCTTCTGTAAGCTTTTCTACAGGCTCCATATTTGATGACAAACTGAAAAACATGCTGTTAATCAAAAAAATTAAAAATAAAAACTCTTTGGACGAAGAAAAGCCTCAGCAAAAAAAAAAACATTAATAATAAAAATAAAAAAAGAGTACCAAACTATATTTATTGTTTACAGTAATAAAGGACAAAAAAAAAATGTACATAGCAGTACAGAAGGATGCCAACATCTGGATAATCTTTGAGTCAAACTCTCTCCCTTTCAGCCATATGAATTACTGTGGGAGGGCAAGAGATGTTAAAAGAAATCAGACCAGTCCTTGTGAGCGATGACCGATACATCGCCTCAACAAAGCCTGAAAGGATTCCCCTTTGTTTTGCTTTAAGTCCTAGTCATAGTTTTGGGATTTTAAAAAAAAGGGGGGGGGGGGGAAGTAATGAACAGGAAAAAGATATATTGGTCTTTTAGGTCATTCCGGTTTCCTCAACCAACACTCAAGAGGAAATAGGAATGGTAAATGGATATATTTCTAGACATTTAAAAGTATAAACAGAACTAGTTGGTCTAATCCTGCCCCTATTTGCTAATCGAGTACCATCTTTGGGGTTTGGTCCTGAAAGGGTCACTGTAAATTGTATCATGTAGTCAGTCTCTTCATTTTTAATTGACCTCCACCGAGATGGTTCACATATCGTATCTACAGTGAGCTCATACGAGAAGCGGCCCCATTAAAAGGCAGATGAATACAACACTGGCTGAACATATTTCTACAACACATACAGGCAAATAGAATCCGAGTTGAACACAGGCCTACTTAAAGCTCTTAAGAACTGAAAGGTGAAGGGGGAAAAACTATGCTTCCTCACTTTTTATTGGGCAGATATACTATGGAGGGGGTGAACGGTTCCTAGGGCTTGAGTGAATCGGTGTTCGGAGCAAGATAAAACCCTGCATGGTGGCTGGTGTGGATATTCTGAACAACTACGCCCTCTGGCCGCCTTCTTGAGTTTGTTCCCCCACAACAGTAGCTGTCTAACCATTGCGCATATAAATATTACTGGAAACACATTTGGGATGCCCACTCTATGAAAGCTAGAGATGACAGAAAAGAGACAAAGAGAGAAAGAGAAGGGGAAACCATGTGAAAGCATCTGAATGAAACATCATGAGGAATAAAATAGATAAGTGTGGGGCCCAGGTGGTGTGAAGTTTTAGCAGGAGCCGCCAGTTTGCTGCTGAAATACGTCAATCGTGTCCTCGTCCTCCATCTCCAACTAACAAATGCAAAGTTAACATTAGGTAATACATTAACTAACAACAAAAAATACATTACAGTATTTATTAATCTTTCTTAATGTTAGGTAATAAACCTAATATTAGTTTATTGATAGTTTGTGTTAACTTGGGAAGCTTTAGTTAATATAAACAGATACAACTTTACATTTTTAATGCAACAGTAAATGTTGAAGTTAACATTAAGATTAATAAAAGTTAACAATTTACATTGTTAGTTTACAACTAATGTTACAAATGGAACCTTACTGTAAAGTGTTACCCAATTATGTTATCAATTATATTTATTATTCAATCATCTTTTGGTCACAAAAAAACTACATAAATAGAATAAATAAGTAAATTAATTTTTAGTTAGCTGCAAAGGCAACATTTCTCAATTGTTTAAAGGACTAAAATGACTAAAACAGAAAAAAACCCTAATAAATTGACAAACACAATTACTGAAACTAAAATGAAAAGCAAAAACCAACATAAAAGCCCATACTAAATATTAATACTATATTAGTATTCAAATAGCACTACAATAACACGAAACTTTGTCACAAAAGAGAGGCACTTTTACTCACCTGCGCCGGTGTGTCCGTCTCATTAATCGGTTGCCCGTCAAATCTAAATCTAATCTGTCTTATCGACAAACCCTGAAATAAAAGCAATATTTACATCAGTCTTGGAACTGGATATATTATAGAACTTTAATAATACTTTAAATAAATATGGAGCTCTACGAGCGTTTTGTGTTCCAAAATCACAGTGACTCGCATGGACGGCCCACACAGGGTTTACCATGAGCACGATTATTGATCAAGTGCAGGGGTGTCCAAACTCGGTCCTGGAGGGCCGGTGTCCTGCAGAGTTTAGCTCCAACTTGCCTCAACACACCTGCCTTCAAGTGTCTAGTATTTCTGTAAGTGCTTGATTAGCTGGTTCAGGTGTGTCTAAATGAGGTTGGAGCTAAACTCTTCAGGACACTGGCCCTCCAAGACCGAGTTTGGGCACCCCTGATCTAGTGGAATTGCCTTACCTGTCTCTCACAGTACGCTTTCATTAACTTGCTGAGTGGCGTGTGCCTTTTAATTTTGAACTGGACCACCGAGCCATCCTGCCCCGCCACCTTCAGATTGATGTGGTCGTTCTCTGTTTTCACTCCCTCCTGAAACAATAACAATAAAGTGCATGTATGAGAAGACAGCGAAGATCAAAGTGCAAAATATACACATATGAGATGCATGAAACACAATCCTGCTTGCCCTTGGAGGGCTATAACTTAAGCAGCGGACAAGGCCTAGTAGTGGATGCTAAGCTTTTAAGAACTGAAGAAGTGAATTGAGGGGGGTTAAAAACATTTAACATTTTATAACAATGTTCAGAACATCCAACTATTCAATAGTAACAGCAGCAGTGAAGCGAACGAGACGTACAAAAACAGACATGCAAATACGGCAGCAAATGTTAGCCGTCTAGTCAAACATTGTTGCAGCTCTGTGCGCCATTTTTAAGCATCTGGCGCAGCGAGGTGCAAGTCAGAACTCAATACCGTAACCGACGGATTAATCAAATCAAACTTCTTAGGTGAATACTTTTCACCTAGCGTGGAAAATACACGGTATCCGTTCATTTATCAACCAAATGGCGGACGACACTTGAGTGCTGAGACGCTCTTTTATATTCCGTTTCGCGGTTCTTGCGGCATTTTCTTACGCTAGTGGCGTAACGTGGCCGGTCAGCGCCACTCCGCTCTCACAAAGAAAAACCCGCAAACGCTGAATTACACCGGGAAAAACGCGCGGTGCGTACAAAATAATAGCGTTCTTCGACTGACCATTTAAAACACGCTTTAATAAAAACACAAGCCTGAAAATTAAAAACGGATGGCGTTTGTATGAAAACAAGACAAAGCTTGCGTGCCGACCGCCTTTCTCCCGCATATATGCGCAATCTGACTGAAAATGAAACTGGAACTCGGCCTCACGCGGCTTGTTTTGAGCAAAGCCTCAAAATACGTCAGAATTACAAATCGGATGCTCACCTTAGGCTTGTCTTCGGACATTTTTGCAGGTGTCTGTTGGTCTGTATTATGGAAATATACTGAACACAAGATGCGCTCTCCACACTAGACTAGAGCAACACAGCTGCCGACGGGAACGCGCTTTCCTTTACTTACTTTATCAACGATTGGTTGGTTTCGGGTCACGTGATACTCCTGTAGCTCGTGGGAGCGAGCAAAGCTCCCCGCTGGTTTCTGTGGATAATCAGGCCTGTGCTCATCGAGTACTTTTAGGTCTTGACATCAGGGCTAATGAATTAACTGATTTTTAATTCAAATGTACATATTGCTTTAACAAGAGACACAACTGTAGTTGATATTATTCCTCTTATGTGACCCTGGATCACAAAACCAGCCATAAGTTTTTGAAATTGAGATTTATACATCATCTGAAAGCTTTCCATTGTGTATGGTGTGTTAGGATAGGACAATATCTGGTCGAGAAACTATTTGAAAATCTGGAATCTGAAGGTGCAAAAAAAAAAAAAATCAAAATCAAAAATAATGTAGGAAGAAGCACCTTTAAAGGTTCTTAGCAAATGCATATTACTAATCAAAAATTACATTTTGATATATGTATGGTAGGAAATTTACAAAATATCATCATGGAACATAATGGCTAAAAGAAAAACTCACAATTTGCCCACGCAAAGTATTGGTGGTTATGGCTGCAAATTATACCCGTATACTTATGACTGGTTTTGTAGTCCAAGGGTCACTTGTAATAACTGGTGCTCTTTGTTTCTGGCCCAGTTGTTATGTGTTGAATAGCAGTTGTCAGGTTGTTAATCAAAAATGGTAAAAGAGTCCTAATGCAAGTATTGGAGTATGTAAAAAAGAGTTAGACTTGCTTTTAAAAGTACTCAGTAACAAAAGGTCCTTTTTTATGTCAATGCCAATGTTTTATTATTGTTTATGTAAATCTGCAATACCTCTGAAGCATATTACAATACATTACACCTCTGAATACATGGGACTAGCTTGTGCTATCTTGGAAAAAGAAGCTTTTAGAAAGACCTATGGGAAAAACACAAACAACAGAAAAAATATATTTAACACCCCTACCCAACCCAACAAAAGCAGGATGGTAGTGATCTCACACAGCTCTGGACACATCTATGTGTAGCCATTCATCCACATTTGAACAGAGTGGACAGTGAAATTGCTGTAAATACAGACCGATAAGGAAAAAAAAAAATCAAACCTGCTTTAAAAACCAGCAACACAACTGTAGCTGTACAACTTTACAACATCAACACTGCTTTAACAAAAAAAGCAAAACAGCAAGACTTATTTGACATAAAAACAAACATTTTAAATGCTGTCTAATCGCTCTCGCAGTACTTTGATGTCATACACAGAACGGTCTGCAGTGCTGCTTCAGTCAAACACCTTTTGTATTTTATTAGGAGATGCACAACAGTTCTTCTGTGGCTTTATAGGTAATATTTTCCCTTACACAATTGAGCAAAATCAGACAATATTGTGTCTAATATAAACCACAATATTAACTGCTTATTATTGAATTGTTGTAAATAAAAATCACATTTGGAACTGATCAGTGTTCAAAAAATGCTGGGAAATCTCTTCATGTAGCTCCAAGAGTGATTACTGATAAACTGTCTGAAAAAAAGACCACTGACTTTCAAAGCTGCTAACGACGTTCTACTTCGAGGAACTTGATAGAAATGTAGTGGAGTGAAAAGTACAATATTTGTCTTTCAAATGTAGTGAAGTTAAAGTCATAAGTTTCCAGAAAAAATAATACTCAAGTAAAGTAAAAAAAAAAAAAACACCCCCCAGATACTCAAAATGTGTACTAAAGTACAATACTCAAGTAAAGTACTTAGTTCTGTCAGCTCTGCAATAAGGTTATCAATGAATTTCTAACTTGCCACCAACTACTGAGGACACATTTGCAGCCTGTTTCAATCTGGGCTGCTGTAGTTTGTTTACATTTGTTATGAAACATTGCTATTGTATAATTTCAAAGTGATAGTTATTGAAAAACTATATACACCATATTTATAAGTATATTTAAAATACTCTACTTAGTATATATATTATATATTATATATATAGCTCTATATATATTATTATATATTATATATAATATATATATATATAAATGAGACTTATAAAAAAAATGAAATAAAACGACGCATATCCCAAGGGCAATCAACATTTAACATTTAACACAAGTCCAAAACAGTCAAGAAATTTTAATTATTTTTTGTAGTCAATTAAATGAGTAGTTTATTACATCAGCAGGTATTACCAAAATATACAAATTACTGTGATTTAAAAAGGTCTATTAGGCTATGAAAAACAGTCATGGACTAATCAGTAATCCTTCAATCTGTTCCAAACCTAGCAGATGCTTATGCTTGGCTTCTGATGAGAGCATTAAATATGTTATTTTTTATTATTATATTTTATTATTTTTGTTTCAGTGAAACCTATTTTTGATTAAAATGATAAAAAAGTTACGGGCATATCTGCTGGTGGGGTAGCCTTTGTGGAAAATTATATTTAATACAATTAATTAACAGAAATGACAATTAATTGAATTTTACTTAAGCCGAAAAATCATCATTTTGAGCACAGTATGAATCTTATTATTTAATCGATTTTAATCATTTTCAAATAGGCAGCAGATAGTCAAAGTCTTCATCTTTAAAACAGTGCACCCATCATTTTAGCTGGGATTGTCAAATCTGGCATAAGGACTTGCCCTGCTGAGACCTGATAGAGAGAGATGGGGAAAAAACACAAAAGATAACATTATATTAATTAATCAAATATACATTTCCAACAAATATATAGAAACAAACATTTTTCTTTTCTAAAAAAAAAAGGCCATTGAACAAAATCTCGAAGACCTTGCTCAGTAATGTTTAATTTTCTGAACACACAAATCTGAATGTACATATTTATCATGATTCATGTCCAGGAGTGTTTACTAAAGAAACAGAAAAGAGGCCAAATTGAATAATTACCACTAGAGGGAGCACAACTTCATAAAGAATTTGACTAGTCATAACGTTTTAAAAACATGCAGCATCTTTTGAAAACATTCCAAAACATTAGGCTGGACCTATTTTTAAAACACTGTCATATGCTCCTTATCTTTATATTGATTGACAGCATGATTTTTTTTCCTGCACAGCCAGTGTAACAACCAGTTCAAATTCACTTATTTATGCAGTTTCTGAGATGAGGGAATTGTTGACTTACCATATTTTTGTCGGATCTCATCATGTCTAATCTTCAACTCAGCTTTTCTGTGAAACATAAATTCCTTGTGAAATCACACTCACACCCCAAAGGTATGTTGACGATCTGTACTCATTACAGCTGTAGAACAGGTTTCTCATAGAACATCATTTGTCACATCTTAGTTCCTCATAACATAATATGTTTTGTCTGCTTTGAAAATTCAAATGTTGATACACTACCCAAGATGCATCTGCATGTACATATATATGTATGGATAAAAGCAGATGTTCAATACAAAGTACTTAATGAAAACGTCCATTATTCCCCTTTTAACTGGTTTTACATATTATAACTCTTGTCATCTCCATTTTGAATATTCAAATGTTAATCACTTTTACCTCTGCTCTTGTTTTGTTTTTCTCTTGTCTGATTGCCGGTTCATCCTGTTTTCAGATCGAGCAGATCTGAAAGACAACATTTGTTAAATTGAGAAAGTTGAGTCGTCAAGGCCTTTCTTTAATGATCTAGAGGTCTCTTGGTTCTCTGCCATTTTACAGCGATGCAGAAAGTTTGACCAATAAGTAAAGAAAGTAAAAGTAAAAAAAAAACAGTCTAAGTCTGATTATTTTGACTTTATCTACATTTATGCAAGTAAAAGTAATTACAGCCTGAGGGAGGTGACACCAACTCTCTGTAGAATTTAAGAAACCTAAATGGAGGGTGTGACTTATTTGTCAACCATATAATAAAAGTTGATGTAACATGCAATAGGTCGAACACATCTCATATGTTCAGACTTACCCAATGTTCTCACACTTGCAGCAGCAGAAAATGCACAGCAAAACACTAATGATGAGGAGCGCTCCAGCCACTGACAATGTAATGATCAAAATCTGGAAGTTTACTGAATTTCACAAAAAAAAGAGAAAGTTGTAGAAAGTGTTAAAAAAGTATCTCCAGGTGATGCTGTATCAACTCACATAACATTTATGGCAAACACATGTGATTATGAATATGGCGATTATGGTGATGAAGTACTGTAGTTAATTTTTAGTTACGTTAAATTTGGAATTTGGGCTAGAGAAAAGACTACAGACATGTGTTTGCTTGTTTATGACTGATACCAATTTTAATTATGTTCAACCTTCAC
>JADLZN010006001.1:0-33081 GCA_018155175.1 Sinocyclocheilus anophthalmus | reverse complement strand
ATATATGGAAGCTTATTTCCACCACGGAATAAAAGTATAAATAAGGTAATTGCAACTTTTTAATCTCACATTTCAAATTTTATATCTCACAGTTCATACTTTTTATACATTTTTATACACAGAATTGTGAGACAGACATTAGAATTATGAGATGTTAACTCTCAATTGTAGGTTTATAATTTGCAATTCTGAGAAGAAATTCTTATTTGAGAAAAAAAAGAATTGCAAGATGTCAGCTGCAATTGTGCATTTACGTTTTGTCATTTACATTTTTCTCTGAATTGTGAGTTTACATCTCGCATTTCTAAGTTTCTATATCATCATTTTATAATTAGAATTAAGAAATATAAACTCACAGTTGCAAGAAAAAGTCAGAATTGTAAGATAAAAAGCAATAAAAAAAATATTTATTCCATACTGAAAACAGGGCTTCCATACTGATAGCATTAGTATTGACACTGATAGAGTTTTCTGACAAAAATAAATACATTTATGAGCATCCATTTATGCTTGCCAAAACTATCCACTCATGTGATGGCAAGAAGCATGTCTGTGCTCCAGACGGTCAGACTATAGAGCCCAGATGCAGCTTAGTCTACCCAAGTCTGAGCCTCCCCTTCCCAGGCCTCTCTATTGTATCCTCATGCCTGTCACTGGAGGCCCTGGATGTTTTAGGGACCTCCTTGTAAGCGGTGTAGACTGCAGCACACTCTTGCAGTCGCCTCTTTGTCTCCTCCAGCCCTTTATTCCTCGCCTCCCGTTGTGGGACACGGGCTGGGGTCACACCACTGTAACAGAGCCTCACGTTCAGAGGAAGCTTGTCTCTTTTGTTCCATCCTGCTGAATGGGGCTGCTTTATTTTTAAGTGTTGGAGGCAGTTCCACATGGTTCCCCCTACTATCATCACTCTCCCACTGTGACAACTCAATTCAACATGAAAAGGCTTCACTTCTTAATCATTCTCCTGATGCTTTGCTTTCAACAAGCATGTGTTGCATGATGCTCATAAAGTCCACTAAAACAGTAAAACAATAAAACTACAAACTGGGGAGCAAGATCCAGTTGATAGTGCTCCAGGCTCAACTCAGATGAGCAAGAGACAGAGAAAAGTAGAAAACTGAGAGCCGTATCCCAAAAGTGTACTTTGGAATCAAATGTCATTTTAATGTGACATCAATCGGACTCTCAGGGTGATGTCACTGTAAGTGGATAGACAGATGAGAAAAATTTGATACACTAAATGACAAGCCCTGCGGTTGGACCATCACAGATGTGTAATAGGACCAGATTACATTTGCAGGGATTATAGGGTTGTGCATCATTTAGAATTTAATTAACAATTCTTTTAAATTCCACATACTTTCAAATTGAATGTAGAAAATTGAAAGCAGAATTTAGAATGAATACTTAGAATTTAAATTGTTAACAATTATTTTAATTGAGAAAATAATTTAAAATTAAAGTAAACATAGAATACAGAATTCTAATTTAAATGTCTAGAATTAAAAGCGCAAACAGCATGAAACAATTTCAATTTACATTTACATTAGATGATTTTTATAATCAATGCTTTAAATTCCACCTATAGAAATTTGTATTAAGCAAGAACATTTACATTTTTTATTTAATAGAAAACCTACATTTACTTTTAAAAATGAAATGTAATTTAAATTTCTAAAATGAAAATGGAGTAAACAAAAAACATATGCACATAACATAATTTTAATAATCAGTGTTTCAAAATGACACCTATACAGTAGAAATTAGTTTTTACTTTATGTAAACATTACATAAGACCCTTTACATGTATATATAATTTAATAGAAAACATGTTGCATAAATCCCTGTTTAATGATTGAATTGATTTGAATTTAAATTATTTAAATTACAGTACATTCCTCTTTTCTGATTCAAATTCCAATTCAACATCTTGTAGGTGTGGCCAATTAAATTCAAATTCCAACTTGTTAATTGAAAAAGGAGTCAACTGTTCAATTCTGAATTTTGCCTAAACATAGTAGAAAAACAAATGTGAGACTCGACATGTTTGTGAAGAAAACAGAGACAATCATCGTAGCATCTTGGGCACCACTGACAAGTTATGTAACCATAACAACCACGTTGCTATGCCAATAAAATAAGTCTTTTGTTTTGTTTTTTTGTAATGGGGCTGTGATGTTGACTTGAAGTGGCAGTTTTCAGGTATGAAAGGTTGTTGATGAAGGGAGGATTTATTTTCTGTTCTACCGTTCGACTGTCCAAGGTTCCATCCGAGTCACTGCAGGGATGGATTATAGAATTTGTTTCAGTTTTGCAGCCCCATTGAGTTCAGACCAATGGGTTAGGTACCAACACCATTCCAAAGAATGGTGGCATCTGAATAACCCAACTCAGCAATTGGTGCAAGCAATGAGTTGAGAATCAGTTAAACAGCCACAATCTTTTCTGCTCTCTTAAAATCCATTCAGGTTTGAACCTTCTCACTTGAAAATGCCCTCTCCTTTCGGCAGCCCGACGTTTTAGTGCTGAATCAGAAAGTAGTAAAGAAAAACTTGTCGATACTGTTGTTGGTGAGAAACAAACAGATTAGTGTCAATCAAAGACACTAGCCAATAGCCATCACCATAAATCCCTCTGATTCAGTGAATAAAGAGAGGCCTTCGTGTAATGGGATTTTCCTTGATTTGTCTACGGCAGAATAGGAACAGATTATAATCTTACTGCACCCCTTGTAATATAATATCGCTCTCACTCTCCTAGTTCTGTTCAAAAATTGAAATAGCAATGCACACAATTCTGCAGGTTTGTTTTTGTTGAATTACCTAAGATCAGTTGCCTGCAGATCTGTTTATCTCCCTGTGACAATGGTCAAAAAAGACACATTCAGGTATAGGTTTAGACAGAGCACTCTCATGTACATTCATTCCACATGAGAGTACACGAGAGTAGGCGGCTATCATTTAAGCATCAAAAAGTCAAGTCTGACAATTCCCACTTCTCATAGTGGAATAGATATCTAGGAAAGCAAAAGCACATTATTTGTGTTTAAAAAAGGTGATTTGAGAAATGTTTTAAAAATAAACATTCAATACAGAATGTTCACACAATATCAAAAAAAAGAAAAAAAAGATTAATAGGCAAAAAGATGCATTTCAGATGTCTAGATATTGGTTTGGGTCTTTCCAATGCAAGTCTATACACACATTTCATCTTCAGCAAGGCAGATCTGGTCACTTGAAAAACAAAAATGTTTAAAAGGGGTCAGGGGTTTGTTCAGATCCATATCCCAAAGTATAAGCAGTAATAATAGTGACAACTGCTTTGCCAAGCACCACTGACAAGCAAAGTTCTGATATTTTGATGGAAATGTAGACATTTTAGAGAAATAGCCAGTGCACTTCTTCACCATTGATCTCGGATAAATCAATAGCCATTATTGAGCTAGACAGCCACGAGACTGTAAATCCTAAAGTTAAGTGCTGGGTGTTGTGTCTGGTTCTGCAATAGACAGAGAGGGTGTATTTTATGATGTCAGAAATCATTTTTATTGATCGCCACATGGTGAGTTTGTAAAAAAACCTGCAATGCTTTTAGATTTGTTTCATTTTACCTTAAAACTTACCTTTTTGTAAATAAATAAAGTGCAATGGTTATGCATTTCCATGCCTTTCATTTACTTCATATACTTAATAAATACACTAAAACATCAATACAAAATATTTCTTGCACATGCATAAAAGATAAACAACTCTATTCTCAATTCTAGCTTGCGCTAAAGTGTACAGTATGTGTGTGATCTAAAACTAAAACTGGTCCACAGGAAGAACATCCTTGGGAAAATGAATATGTTTATTGTGTTTACAGAGAGCTATGAGGAAGGAATCAAGTTGAGAGTCCTTGGATCATCACAGGACTTAAGATGATTGTGAACAGAAAGTGAGTGGATTTATGATTTAATTAAAGTTATGAAGCACTATGACCAAGACAGAGAGTGTGTGATTCAGGTGCGAAAAAAAAAAATCTATCTGTGTATTTACTGGACTGTTAGAATGCATTACCAAGGATCTGCCATTAAAGATGTTGCTTCTTTGCAGAGTCAAACTGTAATAAACCACCCTGAAAGACAAAAACACACACTTCAGTACATCTTCACTTCATTCCCATGCCAAATCCAAGATTATCCAATCTTTCAAATTTATTACAAAAAGAGGAATCTGCCCGCCAGCATACGCTCTCTTCTGTTATCCCTCAATACTGAAATGAATGTTTGTCCTATAAATTCATGTATGCACCTTAATCCTCTTCAATCCTTAATATGAAAATGCCTGAAGCATAACACAGTAAAGCCCTGTGACATATAAAGCATATCTCTCCCTCACAAACATCCACACACTGTTCTCCACAGACAACAGGAAATGGTACATGTGGTGTTTCAGCCTCTTCACGACCTGCACCAGAGAGAAGGGCCCGAGTCTACATCAGATTAACTGTACTGTAACTATTTTCATGTTACTAAAATGTATTTTTAATTTGCTATTAATGTGTTTTTTTTCTTCAGTTTCACTAGTCCATATTCATAGGTAGAGTTTACTTCTTTTAAGTGTTGTAATTACTTTTTAAACTTCTAATATCTGTTAAGACTAACAACAGCCAAAAAAATCAGTGGGTACAGGTACATTTTTAGTAACGTGCACATAGTATTCAAATAATGTGTGAATATTGAAGTAACACAGAAGTCTAAGAGAGAGAAAGAAAGAGGATAAATATCTAAATTAATAAGGTTAAAAAGTAACATTTTAGCTGATCTATTAATTTTATCCTGATGAAGATGAAAACATGAATTGCTCTTTTTGTAATTTCTTTTACTAAAACTTGTTTTGGTATTGTAAATACATTACATTTTAGTTGGACATTCTTGAATATATTGCTTCGCAAACATTTTTTGCTTTTAAATTGATTTTCCTGAATATAGAATAAGAAATGGCATTGTTTTTCTTATTAACACATTATTTCTGTTAGCCATGCATAGGCACCATATTCATAAATATACATTTGCATATTGAAATCATATTTGTTGTGATGGAACTTCTATGACACTTTAACTTATTTTTGGTGTGCTTTGATTGTTTATGCACCTTCTGAACTCTGTTTAGTTATTCTATTTAGTGCATGATCAGAAATCTTATAATATCAATTCACAAAATATTTAACTCTACCCATGAAAATAAGATGTCTAATTAAAGAAACAATGATAAAATAATGAAATAATTTTTCTTTCTTTCTGCTTTGATGCTAATTAACCAGCTAAGCTAACAAGTTACTTATAAAAATATCCAATGTCATTGGTAATAGAAATATGATAATGCCACATAAAACACAAAGATATATTATGGCTGAAAGTTATTAAATAATGCATTGGTATATTTAAATGAATAAATATATATCTACTTTCTAGTTTGTTCTTAACACTGAAAAACTGCACAATACTTCTAGTGGTTGTGATAGATGCAGAAGGAAAGAGTATGTGTGTATAGATGCATATGGTTCTCACCCAGCAGCCAGCATGAGTTCAATTTAATTAAGGGTCCCCAGAGGAATGACTTCATCTCTGAACAAGAGGGGTCTCCACTTACCCCCATTTCCTTCCTTCCTCCTGTCAATCCCAGAACGACAGAATTTCATCTGAATCAGTCCTCAATATCACTAATGCATGGACCAAAGGTCAACATGGGACAATCATGCAGAAATGCAACCACAAGCACAAATCCTGTTTCTCATCCAGTGTGTTAAATGCTGGTGCTGCTGCAAACACAACTACAGCACTTGTCTAAAGGTACTGCAATTTTCTTGATCCAATTTTCTTCATGCAATAACAAATTAAGGTTGAATTTGAGGTAAATTAATATGTCATTTAATAAAACCACATGTAACTACAATGAGAATCCCTGAGTTGCTATAAAAGTGATTTGAATAAATTGGAAATGGTACACTCATGGACAAGATGGTTATATTTGATTAAAGTTGTTGTAAACTATGTTAGCTGTTAAGGACCAGGCTTAGACACACTCCCTATTCATACAGTTTATTATTAGTGAAGTTATTTTAATTTTTATTTATTTGTTTGTTTGTTTGTGTGTGTACTTAATTTAACTATGGTTAAAGGAGGCCCACTTTCTCACGACACCGATGTCTTTGGCTGGCATAATATGGCATTTTTACCTGCCAAGCAGAAGTAAAGCAAGCTCAGAGAGTGTACCTGTTTTTAAGAGTTTACAAGCTCTCAAGCTCCCTTCAGCGATAAAAAGCTTTCGTCTTGCTTCTTTTTTTTCACACCGTCACATTGACACGTTCTGAAATTACGACTTTCAGTATATGAACTGCCTACTGTGAACGTGCAAAATTATTGGCAGGGAGAAAGCTCTTTTGATTGGCTAACAAAACAAAACAAAAAAAAGTCACATATTCCTCAAAATATCTCATACATGTTTGGAACAATTTGAGAGTAAGGAAATGATTTTTGGGTGATATTTACATGATTTTTTTAATCTAAACTAATTTTTGCATAGTTTTATTTTTTAAAAGTATATTTCCTTAGGGTGTATCTTTATCTTTCAAGTAGTATCTTTGAAAAGATCAATCTTCTTGCATCCTCCAGATTAAGTTAGCCTGCTCCAAATAATGATTATGAAGGCTGGATTTAGTTGAACGACTGATCAAAACCAGCCTTCCTATAAAACAATCAACAGATCTACGGGGCTGCAGTGATGTTGTCCTCATCATAATATTTTGAGAAAACAGTAATCACATCTATGTGTATAAAAGATTGGGCTGTGTTGGATTGTGTGGCAATAGTGGTAGCCTCATTGACACCTTTTCGTCACTGCTTGTTGTGTGCCTGTATATCCCTCTCCATTCCGAGTTATATGGTCATATGGCAGACATTTAATTACATTAAATATGTAAACAAATTAACCTGAAAGAGAAAGATATGGGCTATGGTGTGCATGGTGTATACTTATGCTGTACTGAAGTGGAATAATATTGTCCTTTTGAATACATCATAAAATATACATAGCCAGCCTACACACTCCTTCTTGTTACTCCATCTTTAAAAAATACCATAGCCTGTCCTGACTAAATTAAGGTGTCTTGCAGCCGAGTTAAGGCTGTTCTGTGCCTACTCAAACTTCAGTGTAAAGGTGCAATTCCACATAAAAGCCAGATTAATATATGCCTGTCCAGATCCACCTGAGCTCCTATCAAAGCATACAGGTACAGTTGTAATTGCTGTGGAAATGTATTTATGCAACCTCTGAGCAGCATTAAACAGTCTGTGTAAAGACACCTAAATGCTACTTCAGAAGTGCTTCTGGGCCACCTTTGCAGTGTAAATTGGCTTTCACACTCTCCTTGCTGTTTTCTTGTGTGCTGCACTTTATTCGAACATATTTGAGATTTAAACAATTTGTATTCAGATGCGCCATGCTGCAGTTAATTTGCAAACAAGCTTGACAGTACTATGATCTAAGGTCTACCGTTTCTCTCCAAAATATATATGAACACGAAAGGGATTGGTGCACAGTCAATTCATTGTTGATGCAACAACAAGTCACAAGGGGGGCCATGTTAGGGGAGCAGGTAGTGCGCAAACTGTTGCCCGTGACCACATGTTTCTTTCATTTCGAGTGTACTGAGCGGTGTTGAATTATTTTCCATATCTGTCCAATTCACACTAAGGACTGCACACAGGACCCTTCGAACCATTTAGTGTTGACTGACTTTAAACTCTTTTTTTTTTTTTAAAGACCCGGGCCACTGTGGCATATTTTTGCTCATTATGATATTTTCCCGTCGGTACTGGAACGCGGGTGAAAACAAAAAGTTATTTACATAATAAGGCTTAATAGGTTAGCGTCCGCTACATAACGATATATGGACAAATTTGGATTTGTGCTGAGAGAGGTAAGCCCACTTACTTCCGTTTCTTATAAATACATTTGTGTTGGCTTGTTATTGTTAAGCATATCTTATTATATACTGCACTTATATTTATCCATTAGCATTATATATTTTTACATCTTATTACTGTTCTGTCCGGTTCAATTTAAAGGATGTGTGTCCAGTGCGGGGGACCTCAATTCTATAGTGTTTATAATGTTGGTACATTACACCATTATTAGGCCTGCCGTTATTATTTCTGAAAATGCAACTTATACGAGACGTATCTTTTTTTATTTTCCTCAAAAAAAAAATTTTTTATTGTGTTTTTAAAAGCATGAAGCAAACGAAAATATGCGATTAATCTTTTAAAATGTGTTACTGTGGGTTAACAAATTTACATAAGTAGGCTATTCTTATGCTTGGCTTCACACAACAGAGTCTGGGCCAAATCTGGTTTACATTCACTTCTGGCTTTTTTGTCTTGATTGCAAATGTTTTTTGTTGTTTTTTTTTATGTACGATGGATAATTAAAACAAAAATCAGGCGTGTGTATTTATAACATCAATTACCAGGCCTACAATCTTTTTTTCAGAAATGGAAGTAACTAAAAATGTTATGTTTGTAATTTTAATATTTTTATCTATATGCCTATACAGCAAAACTACAGAGCTTCAGTAGGTTATTTTACGGAGCTGTAAACACGGGAATCTCCGACCGCATGCAATCTTTGACGAACACCCAATGCATACACCAAAACACACTAGGCTATATGTTATTAAATTGTACTTAGGCTATATATCAGATTATTTTATTTACAAGTTTCATGTTTGTGTTTATCCCGTTTTTCCCCCCGTTTGGCAGCGGGTGTGTGTGTGAGAGAGAGAGAGAGAGAGGAGAGAGATGAGAGAGAGAGAGAGAGAGAGAGAGGGAGGAACGAGAGAGAGAGAGAGACAGCGTCACATCACTGTAGAGTCAGCTGTCTTAACCGCGGCTTGTGTACTGCATCATTACTGTGTCTGTTCCCCTTTCGGGCTTGAACTGATGGTAAAACTAATGACATTATTTACTGTCTTTAAATTTATTTGAAAGCTGATGCTAGCGATTATGGTAAGGGGAGTTACATTCCGACGAGTGCTTGCGGTGTTCGGACAATCACAATGCACTGGGTCAGCTGGTCAATCAGAGCAGACTGCGCTTGTCGGAAGGAGGGGACTTTGTAGAAAACGAAGCGTTTGAGAGAGGCGGGGCATCGAGGACCTACAAAAATTTACAGTATTTGAAAAATAATGTTTTTAGAACATTAAAGCATGTCAACATATTCTGTTACACCAAATACACAAAATAATGATCTTTAAAAAAAGCATTATATGACCCTTTAATGTTAAGACTTTTGCCTTTATTTATTTGTTTGTTGTGGTTCTGTGTTCAATTGTTCAATTAAAGTTTTATTAAAATGTTAAATAATAGTAACTATTATGTTTTTTTGTAACGAAAAAAAATGCATAAAAATAAGGCTTTTATGAAAACACTGAATAAAAAAATCGCTTACCAACACACAAACCATTTATGGAGCCAGAATGATCTCAATAATAATTCACGCAAAAGACACGATGCACACATGCGTAACCCAATTCACATGCATGAGAAATAATTAACGTGCACGAAAAAAATATATATATTAACAAAAACCAATTCACGTGCACAAAATAAGAATAAATATTCATAAAATACGTTTCACAACTGCAAAACCCAATTCACAGATGTACAAATGTGTAAAAAAAATTTGAATGTTAAAAATTCACGAGTTTATCATGGGCTGTGAATGTGAATCGTATGGAAGCCAGTTTCTATGGAAGCCCGTTTCTGCCACAGTTGAGAAAAAATATAATTCTGTAAGTCATAATAATGAGAAACTTTCTCAAAATTATGACTTAGTATCTCGTAATATGAGAAACTTTCTCATAATAATGACATAGTTTCTCATAATAATTACTTATTTTCTCATAATAATGATTTAGTTTCTTGTAATAATGGGAAACTTTCTCGTAAGAATGACTTAAGTTTCTCGTTATATGAGGAAACTTTTCGTAATAATGAATTTGTTTCTCGTAATAAGAGAACCTTCTCGTGATATTGCGAAATTTTAGTAATACTGCTTTTGTTTCTCGTTATATTGCAGAAACTTTCTCGAATAATGATTTAGTTCTCGGAAATAATGAGGAAAATTTCTGTAATAATGATTTAGTTTCGCGTAATAATGAGAACACTTTCTCGATAAATAATGATTTAGTTTCTCGTATAAATGAGGAAGCAATTTCTCGTATAATGAGACCTTTCTCGTAATAATGACTTAATTTCTCGTAATATTGAGAAACTTTCTCGTAATAATAACTTATTTTCTCATAATAATGAGAAACATTCTCGTAATAATGAGAAACTTTCTCGTAATATTGAGAAACTTTCTCGTAATAATAACTTATTTTCTCATAATAATAACTTATTTTCTCATAATAATAACTTATTTTCTCATAATAATAACTTATTTTCTCATAATAATGAGAAACATTCTCGTAATAATGAGAAACTTTCTCGTTATATTGAGAAACTTTCTCGTAATAATGAGAAACTTTCTCGTTATAATGACTTAATTTCTCGTTATATTGAGAACTTCCATAATAATGATCTAGTTCTAGTAATAATGATTTAGTTTCGTTATATGAGAAACTTCTCGGTAATAAATGATTTAGGTTCTCGTAACTAAGGAGTTAGTTTATCGTTATATTGCTAACTTTCTCGTTAATAATGATTTGAGTTCTGTTATATTGAGAAACGGTCTCGTGAAATAATGTTTCGTTCTCGTAAATAATAATGAGAACTTTCGTAATAATGTGGAAACTTTCTCGTATATTTGGAAAATTCTCGTTATATTGAGAAACTTTTTCGTAATAATGACTTTGTTTCTCGTTATATTGAGAAATTTTCTCGTAATAATGATTTAGTTTCTCGTAATAATGAGAAACTTCCTCGTAAAAATGAGAAAATTCTGTTATAATTGGAGAAACTTTCCTTAATAATGAGAAACGTTTCGTGCTATGAGGAAACTTTCTGTAATAATGAGAAACTTTCTCGTATAATGACGTAGGTCTAGTAATAATGAGAAATTTCGCGTAATGAAGGATATTTTTCATAATAATGAGGAAATTCTGTAATAATGACTTAGTTCGCGCAATATTGAGAAACTTTCTGTCCTAATGACTAGTATCGAGTAAACTGAGAACTTATCGTCTAAGACTTCTTTTTATAATAATGAGAAACTTTCTCAAAATGATGACTTAGTTTCTCGTAATATGAGAAACTTTCTCGTAATAATGACAAAGTATCTCATTATAATGAGAAACTTTCTCGTAATGACTTATTTTCTCGTCTAGTTGAGAACAGGAAACTTTCTAGTAATATGACTTATTTCTCAAAGAATGAGAAACTGTCTAGTAATAATGACGTCGTATCTCGTTAATAATGAGCAAAAACTTTTCGAATAATGACCTTAGTTATCGTTAATAATGGAAAACTTAATGAGATTAATTACTTAGTCTTCTCTACATACTGAGAAACCTTTATCGGTATAATGATTAGTTTCGCAATAATGGGAAATTAATGAGATAATAAGACTTAGTTCTCGGTATAGTGAGAAAATTTTAGAATACCGGACGTAGTTTCTCGTTATATTGAGGAAACTTGCTCGTTGTAATAATGAGTTAGCCTAATCCACAAAAAAAAGGACTTACTCGAAGCCTGCGCAACGCAAGAGGGACAGCACGTAGCGGACATCTGTTGGTCAAGCCATGAGGCAAATCGTAACATAGTAGTCTTTTGTGTAATAGTTACTCTGCCAGATAGTTTTGGCTTCAAACATTCCAGACCAATATTTCAGTTAAGAAATCCAGGCATTTTTTGAAGAAATGAAAGCCATTACACATATAAATTAATTTATAGATGTGTATTTCGATGATTTAGTTTTATTAGCTGTCCCTTTCATGCATCACAGGCAATGTTCACACAGTAAGCCTTCTCATTTCAAAAGCACAAAGCATCGTTGTTCGTTACCACGGCAACCGCTTGGTCTTCAGCGTCCCGCTTCTTGCAGGACAAACGCTTAACGTAATAATGATTTAGTTTCTCGTTATAATAATGACTTAGTTTCTCGTAATAATGATTTAGTTTCTCGTAATAATGAGAAACTTTCCCATAATAATGAGAAACTCTCTGTATATTGAGAAAATTTCTCGTAAATGAAAACTTTCTCGTAATATGAGAAACTTTCTCGTAATAATGACTTTGTTTCTCGTTATATTGAGAAACTTTCTCTTAATAATGAGAAACTTTCTCATAATAAGGACTTAGTATCTCGTAATAATGAGAAACTTTATCAAAATAATGACTTAGTTTCTCGAAATAAAGACTTATTTTCTCATAATAATGACTTAATTTCTCGTAATAATGAGAAACTTTCTCGTAATAATGACTTAGTATCGTAAAATGAGAAAACTTTCTATAGTGACTTAAGTTTCCGTAGTAATGAGAAATACTGCGATAATAAGACTTAGTTATGGTCTATTCGAGAAAAACTTGTCTCATAATAATGACTTAGTTTGTTATATTGAGCAACTTCTCGTAAGATGAGTTCTAGTTAGTGAGAAACTTTCTCGTATAATGACTTAGTTTCTCGTAATATGGAAACTTTTCGAATATGCTTTGTTCTGTGATATTGAGAAATTCTCGTACTAATGATTTCGTTTGCGGATATTGAGAACTTTCTAGGAATAATGCTAGTTTCTAGTAATAATGAGACACTTTCTAGTAAAATGAGAACTTTACGTTAATAATGAGTAGTTTCTCGTAATAATGAATTATTTTCTCGTAATAATGACTTAGTTTCTCGCAATAATGAGAAATTTAATGAGATAATAATGACTTAGTTTCTCGTTATATTGAGAAACTTTCTCGTAATAATGAATTCTCTCATAATAATGAGAAACTTTCTCGTAATAATGACTTATTTTCTCATAATAATGAGAAACTTTCTCGTAATAATGACTTAGTTTCTCGTTATATTGAGAAACTTTCTCATAATAAGGACTTAGTTTCTCGTAATTATGACTTATTTTCTCGTAATAATGACTTAGTTTCTCGTGATAATTAGAAACTTTCTTGTAATAATGACTTAGCCTAATCCACAAAAAAAAAGACTTACTCGACGCCTGCGCAAAGCAAGAGTGACAGCACGCTAACGCCATCTGTTGGTCAAAGCCATGCAGGAAAACCGCTAACATGTAAGTCTTTTGTAATAGTTACTCTGCCAGATAGTTGGCTTCAAACATTCCAGACCAATATTTCAGTTAAGAAATCCAGGCATTTTATGAAGAAATGAAAGCCATTACACATATAAACTTAATTTATAGATGTCTATTTCGATGATTTATTAGTTTTATTATCTGTCCCTTTCATGCATCACATGCAATATTCATACAGTAAGCCATCTCATTTCAAAAGCACAAAGCATCGTTGTTCGTTACCACGGCAACCGCTTGGTCTTCAGCGTCCCGCTTCTTGCAGGGACAAAGCTTAACGTAATAATGACTTAGTTTCTCGTTATTATGACTTACTTTCTCGTATTAATGACTTAGTTTATCGTAATAATGAGAAACTTTCTCGTAATAATGAGAAACGTTCTCGTTATATTGAGAAACTTTCTCGTAATAATGAGAAACTTTCTCGTAATAATGAGAAACTTTCTCGTAATATGAGAAACTTTCTCGTAATAATGACTTATTTTCTCGTTATAATGAGAAACTTTCTCGAAATAATGACCTAGTATCTCGTAATAATGAGAAACTTTCTAATAATAATGACATACTTTCTCGTAATGAGAAACTCTCGTAAAAATTAGAATCTTTCTCGTAATATGCGAAACTTTCTCGTAATTATGACTTAGTATCTCGTAATAATGAGAAACTTTCTCGTAATATTGACTTAGTTTCTCGTAATAATGAGAAACTTAATGAGATAATAATGACTTCGTTCTCGTATATGAGAAACCGTCTCACTAATAATGACTAGTTTCTCGTTATATGAGAAACTTTCTCGTAATGGATTATTTCCGTTTATGAGAATTCTCGTAATAATGACTTGTTCGCGTTATTTGAGAAACTTTCCGTAATAATGATTAGTTTCCTTTGTTTATGAGAAACTTTCTGTCATAATGACTTAGTTTCTCGTAATAATGAATTATTTTCTCGTAATAATGACTTAGTTTCTCGTTATAATGAGAAACTTTCTCGTAATAATGAGAAACTTTCTCGTAATAATGACTTAGTATCTCGTAATAATGAGAAACTTTCTCGTAATAATGACTTAGTTTCTCGTAATAATGACTTATTTTCTCATAATAATGACTTAGTTTCTCGTTATATTGAGAAACTTTCTCGTAATAATGACTTAGTTTCTCGTAATATTGAGAAACTTTCTGTAATAATTATTATTTTTCATAATAATGAGAAACTTTCTCGTAATAATGACTTAGTTTCTCGTTATATTGAGAAACTTTCTCATAATAATGACTTAGTTTCTCGTTATATTGAGAAACTTTCTAGTAATAATGACTTAGTTTCTCGTTATATTGAGAAACTTTCTCGTAATAATGATTTAGCCTAATCCACAAAAAAAAAAAAAAGACTTACTCGACGCATGCGCAACGCAAGAGTGACAGCACGCTAGCGACATCTGTTGGTCAAAGCCATGCAGGCACACCGCTAACATGTAGTCTTTTGTGTAATAGTTACTCTGCCAGATAGTTGGCTTCAAACATTCCAGACCAATATTTCAGTTAAGAAATCCAGGCATTTTATGAAGAAATGAAAGCCATTACACATATAAACTTAATTTATAGATGTCTATTTCGATGATTTATTAGTTTTATTAGCTGTCCCTTTCATGTATCACATGCAATGTTCATACAGTAAGCCATCTCATTTCAAAAGCACAAAGCATCGTTGTTCGTTACCACGGCAACCGCTTGGTCTTCAGCGTCCCGCTTCTTGCAGGACAAACGCTTAACGTAATAATGATTTAGTTTCTCGTTATATTGAGAAACTTTCTCGTAATAATGATTTAGTTTCTCGTAATAATGAGAAACTTTCTCGTAATAATGAGAAACTTTCTCGTAATAATGAGAAACGTTCTTGTTATATTGAGAAACTTTCTCGTAATAATGAGAAACTTTCTCGTAATACTGGCGAAACGGTCTTGCTATATGCAGAACTTGCTCGTTAATAATGAGAACTTTGCTCTAATAATGATTAGTATCTAGTAATCATGAGAAAACTTATCGTAATAATGACCCGTCCTAGCCCTGATTTTTCTATAATGAGAAACTTTCTCGTAATAATGACTTAATTTCTCGTAATATGAGAAACTTTCTCGTAATAATGACAAAGTATCTCATTATAATGAGAAACTTTCTCAAAATTATGACAGTATCTCGTAATAATGAGAAACTTTCTGAGATAATAATGACTTAGTTTCTCGTTATATTGAGAAACTTTCTCATAATAATGACTTAGTTTCTCGTTATATTGAGAAGAAATTTCTGTAATGACTTAGTTTCTCGTTTATTGAGAAACTTGTTAGTAATAAATGACTTAGTTTCTAGTTATATTGAGAAACTTTCTCGTAATAATGATTTAGTTTCTCGTAATAATGATTTAGTTTCTCGTAATAATGACTTAGTTTTTCGTTATATTGAGAAACTTTCTCGTAATAATAACTTAGTTTCTCGTAATAATGAGAAACTTTCTCGTAATAATGACTTAGCTTTTTGTAATAATGAGAAACTTTCTCGTAATATTGAGAAACTTTCTCGTAATAATGACATAGTTTCTCGTAATAATAATAAACTTTCGCGTAATAATGACTTAGTTTCTCGTTATTATGACTTACTTTCTCGTATTAATGACTTAGTTTATCGTAATAATGAGAAACTTTCTCGTTATACGGAGGAAACCTGTCTGTAATAATGAGCAAACTTTCTCGTAAATTAATGAGAACCTTCTGTTATCTTGAGAAACTTCTCGTAATATGAGGAAACTTTCTCGTGTTACAAAAAAAGAATGAGAAATTTTCGTAATATGACTATTTTCTCATAATGAGAAACTTTCCTCGTAATAATGAACTTATTTATCGTAATATTGAGCCACTTTCTCTAATAATACTTAGATTTACGTAATATGAGAAACTTTCTGTGCTTATTGACTTAGTTTCGCGTAAGAATGAGACAACTGAAGTGAGCTATAATGAATTTAGTTCTCTGGTATATGAGAAACGTTCTCATATAATGACTTGTTTCTGTGATTTGAGAAACTTCTCGGACGACTTATTTTTCGTTATATTGCGACACTTATCTCGTATAATGACCTAGTTTCTCGGGATATTGAGCAACTTGCTGTAAATAATGATTTAGTTCTTGTTATTTGAGAAAAGTCTTCGTGATATGATTTAGTTTCTCGTTTATATTGAGAAACTTTCTCGTATAATGATTAGTTTCTCCTAATATATGAGAAATTTCTTCATAATGATTTCGTTCTCGTAATAATGAGAAAACTTTCTCGTAAATAAGAGAAGAAACTTTCTCGTTTATTGAGAACTTCTAGTAATACTGAATTGAGTTTTGTATCTGAGAAACTTCTCGTAATAATGACTTAGTTTCTCGTAATAATGAATTATTTTCTCGTAATAATGACTTAGTTTCTCTTTATATTGAGAAACTTTCTCGTAATAATGAGAAACCTTCTCATAATAATGAGAACCTTCTCGTTGTATTGAGAAACTTTCTGTATATGAGGAAACCTTCTCGTAATATGAGAAAACTTCTCGGTAATAATGAGAAACCTTGTGACTATGAGAACTTGATGTAACTAATGAGGAAAATTTCTCGATATAATGAGAAACTTTCTCGTAATAATGATTAGTATCTGTTAATAAGGAGAAACTTTCTGTAATAATGATCGTATGTTCTCATACTAATGAGAAAACTCTTCGGAATAATGACTTAGTTTCCGTAATATTGAGAAACTTCGCGTAAAATGACCTCGTTTCTCGTTATATGAGGGAAACTTAATGAGATAATAAGGACTTAGTTGCAATATTACGAGAAACTTTTTGTAAGAACTGAATTATTTTCTCTTTTATATGAGAAACTTTCTTACTAAAGATTAGTTTCTCGGTATATTGAGAAATTTTTTCGTAATACGACTTCGGTTCTCGTTATCATTGAGAAACTTTCTCGTAATTAAATGATTTAGTTTTCTCGTTATATTGAGAAACTTTAGCGTAATAAGACTATTTTTCAGATATGAGAACCAAATTTTCGTAATAATGACTTGTTTCTCGTTTATTGAGAAACTTTCTCGTAATAAGATTTAGTATCGCGTCATAATGAGAAATTTCCGGATAAGGAACTTAGTTTATCGTAATAATGAGAAACCTAATGAGATAATAATGACTTAGTGATAGTAATACATGAAAACTTTCTCGTAATAAGACGACTTCTCGCAATAATGAGAAAAGTTAATGAGATAATATGACTGCAGTTTTTCGTTATATTGAGAAAATTTCGCGTATAATGACTTAGTTTCGTTATATTGAGAAGAAACTTTCTCGTAATAATGATTTGCCTATCCACCAAAAAAAAAGACTTTAACTCGCAAGCTGCGAACGCAAGATTGGACGGCACGCTAGCGACTATGTTGGGCAAAGCCATGCAGCCTGCAGCCAAACGTTTCGTTAATATTGAGCCACTTTCTCGTAATATGAGAAAATTTCTAGTAAGAATGAGAAACTTTCTGTTATATTGAAATTTTCTTGTATCTGTTAGTTTCCGCTATATTGCAGAAATTCTCGTAATAATGATTAGTTTCTGTAAGATGAGAAACTTCTCGTAATAAGATTTAGTTTCTCGTAATAATGAGAACTTTCTAGTAATAAATGATTAGTTTCTCGTAATACTGAGAACTTTCTCGTATATGAGAAATTCTCGTAATAATGAGAAAACTTCTCGTATAATGACTTAAGTTCTTTGTAATATTGAGAACTTTCTCGTAATCATGACTTAGTATCCGTAATAAATGAGAAACTTTCTCGTATATGGACTTCGTTTCGCGTAATAATGAGAACACTAAAATGAGGATCTCATGACTAGTTTCTGTTAATTGAGGAAACTTTCTCATAATAATGACTAGTGTTGAGTATATTGAGAAACTTTTCGGAATGACTAGTTCTCGTATATTGAGAAACTTTCTCGTAATAATGACTTAGTTTCTCGTTATATTGAGAAACTTTCTCGTAATAATGACTTAGTTCTCGTTATATTGAGAAACTTTCTCGTAATAGGATTTCGTTTTCGTTATTTGAGAAACTTTCGGTAATAATGATTAGTTTTAGTTAATAATGAGAACTTCGCGTTATAATGAGAAACTTTCTCGTAATAATGACTTAGTATCTCGTAATAATGAGAAACTTTCTCGTAATAATGACTTAGTTTTCCGCCATAATGAAAATAAGGAGATAAAAGAATTAGGTTCTCGTATATGAGAAACTTCTGTAATACGACTTAGTTTCGTTATATTGAGAAACCTTTTGTATAATGACTTATTTTTTTCATCATAATGAGAAACTTTCTGTAATAATGACTCTCGTTTCTCGTTATATGAGAAACTTCTCATAATAAGACTTAGTTTCTAGTTTATTGAGAAACTTTCTAGTAATAATGACTTAGTTTCTCGTTATATTGAGAAACTTTCTCGTAATAATGATTTAGCCTAATCCACAAAAAAAAGACTTACTCGACGCCTGCGCAACGCAAGAGTGACAGCACGCTAGCGACATCTGTTGGTCAAAGCCATGCAGGCACACCGCTAACATGTAGTCTTTTGTGTAATAGTTACTCTGCCAGATAGTTATGGCTTCAAACATTCCAGACAATATTTCAGTTAAGAAATCCTGGCATTTTATGAAGAAATGAAAGCCAAACTTAATTTATAGATGTGTATTTCAATGATTTATTAGTTTTATTAGCTGTCCCTTTCATGTATCACATGCAATGTTCATACAGTAAGCCATCTCATTTCAAAAGCACAAAGCATCGTTGTTCGTTACCACGGCAACCGCTTGGTCTTCAGCGTCCCGCTTCTTGCAGGACAAACGCTTAACGTAATAATGATTTAGTTTGCGTTTATTACGAGAAACTTTCTCGTAATAATGACTTAGTTTCTCGTAATATTGAGAAACTTTTTCGAATATGAGAAACGGTCCGTTTATATTGAGACTTTCGGAATTACTGAGAAACTTTTCTCGTAATTAATGAGAAATAGAAAACTTTCGTAATAATGAGAAACGTGTATTGTTATATTGAGAACTTCTCGTAATAATGAGAAACTTTCTCGTAATAATGACTTAGTATCTCGTAATAATGAGAAACTTTCTGTATAAGAATTATTTTCTCCAAAGAGACTTTCTCTTAATATGACTTCATTTTCGTAATAGTGAGAACTTTCTCGTTACTAATGATTCGAGCTGTAATAATGAGCAACTTTCTCGTTAATATGGACTTAGTTCT
This sequence comes from Sinocyclocheilus anophthalmus, assembly GCA_018155175.1. NCBI lineage: Eukaryota > Metazoa > Chordata > Actinopteri > Cypriniformes > Cyprinidae > Sinocyclocheilus > Sinocyclocheilus anophthalmus. The sequence continues at coordinate 13,471 of JADLZN010006001.1, read as the reverse complement.
CGTATAATTAGAAAACTTAATGAGGATAATATGACTTAGTTTCTCGTTATATGAGAAACTTTCTCGTAATAATGGATTAGTTTCGTTATATGGAAACTTTCTAGTAAGACTTATCTTTCTCGTTTATATGAGAAACTTTCTCGTATACTGACTTAGGCTCTTTCTTTGAGAAAAAACTTCTCGTAATAATGATTAGTTTCTTGTTTATTGAGAAACTTTCTCGTAATATGATTGAGTTCTCGTATATATTGAGAAATCTCGTAATAATGAATTATTTTCTCGTAATAATGACTTAGTTTCTCTTTATATTGAGAAACTTTCTCGTAATAATGAGAAACTTTCTCGTTATATTGAGAAACTTTCTAATAATAATGACATAGTTTCTCGTAATAATAATAAACTTTCGCGTAATAATGACTTAGTTTCTCGTTATATTGAGAAATTTTCTCGTAATAATGATTTAGTTTCTCGTAATAATGATTTAGTTTCTCGTAATAATGAGAAACCTTCTCGTAATAATGAGAAACCTTCTCATAATAATGAGAAACCTTTCCGTTATATTTTTGAGAAACTTTCTCGTAAATGCGAAAGTCTCGAATACTGAGAAATCTTTTTGCGAAATAATGATATTTTCTCATACTGAGAAAACAACTTCTGTAATACTGACTTATTTCTCGTAGATGGAGAAACTTTTTTTCGTAATAAGCTTAGTATTCGTAATAATGAGAAAACTTTCTCGTACTATTGACTAGTTTCTCGTAATAATGGAAGAAATAATGAGATTATATGACTAGTTTCTGTTATATTGAGAAACCTTCTCATAATATGACTTAGTTCTCGTTATGTGAGAATTTCTCGTAATGACCTCTTATGTTTTCGTTATATGAGAAACTTTCTCGTTAATAATACTTAGTTCTCTTGTATATTGAGAAAACTTCTCGTAAAATGATAGTTTTTTGTTATATTGAGAAACTTTCTACGGCATCATGATTTAGTTTCTCGTTATAGTGAGAAACGTCTCTGAATAATGGATTAGTTCTCGGAATAACTTGAGCAACTCTCTAGTAATACTGAATTTAGTTTCTCGTAATAATGAGGAAAACTTCCGTAATAATGAGACTCTTTCCGTTATATGCGAAATTTTTGTAATTAATGATTAGTTTCTGTATATTGAGAAACTTCTCGTAATAATGACTTAGTTTTTCGTTATATTGAGAAACTTTCTCGTAAAAATGACTTATTTTCTCATAATAATGAAAAACTTTCTCATAATAATGACTTAACATCTCGTAATAACGAGAAACTTTCTTGTAATAATGAGAAACTTTCTCGTAATAATGAGAAACTTTCTCGTAAAAATGACTTATTTTCTCATAATAATGAAAAACTTTCTCATAATAATGACTTACTTTCCCATAATAATGAGACAAACTGTCTCGTTCTTTTTTCGTTTCCTTTTTTTTGTTATGACTTAGTTTCTCGTAATAATGAATTATTTTCTCGTAATAATGACTTAGTTTCTCGCAATAATGAGAAATTTAATGAGATAATAATGACTTAGTTTCAATATTACGAGAAACTTTTTCGTAATGACTTATTTTCTCGTTATATTGAGAAACTTTCTAATAATAATGACCTTAGTTTCGTTATATTGAGGAAAAAATTTCTTCGTAATAAGGACTTAGTTGCTCGTTATATGAGAAACTTTCTCGTAATATGATGTAGTTTGTTATCTTGAGAAAACTTTTGTAATTAATGACTTATTTTCATAATAATGAGAAACTTCTCGTTATAATGACTTAGTTTCTCGTTATATTAAGAAACTTTCTCGTAATAATGACTTATTTTCTGATAATAATGAGAAACTTTCTCGTAATAATGACTTAGTTCCTCATAATAAGCGAAACTTAATGAGATAATAATGACTTATTTCTCGTAATAATGAGAAACTTTCTAATAATAATGACATACTTTCTCGTAATGAGAAATGTAATGAGATATAATGACTGAGTTTCTAGTTTATGAGAACTTTCCTCGTAAATAAGATTAGTTTTCTCGTTATTGAGAAACTTTCGTAATATGATTTAGACTAATCCACAAAAAAAAGACTCTACTCGAAGCACTGCGCACGCAAGAGTGGACAGCACGCATAGCGACATCTGTTGGTCCAAAAGCCAGGTCAAGCAATAACGTTTCGTTATATGAGAAACTTCTCGTTAATACATGAGAAACTTTATCGTAATAATGAGAACTTTCTAGTAATAATGAGCAAAGTTATCGTTATATTGAGAAACCTTCTGTCGTTATATTGAGAACCTTTCTCGTAATAATGAATTATTTTCTCATAAGAATGAGAAACTTTCTCGTAATAATGACTTATTTTCTCATAATAATGAGAAACTTTCTCGTAATAATGACTTATTTTCTCATAATAATGAGAAACTTTCTCGTAATAATGACTTATTTTCTCATAATAATGAGAAACTAAGAGATCATAATGACTTAAGTTTGGTATATTGGAGAATTAATGAGATAATAATGACTTAGTTTCTCGTAATAATGTCTTAGTTTCTCATAATAATGACTTAGGTTCTCGTAATAATGAGAAACTTTCTCTTAATAATGACTGTTTCTCGTAATAATGAGAAACTTTCGCGTAATAATGACTTAGTTTCTCGTATATTGAGCAAAGTTCTCAGAATATATGCTTAGTTCTCCGTTCTCTTGAGACAGTTTCTCATTATTATGACTTAGTTTCTCTTAATAATGACTTATTTTCTCATAATATTGACTTAGTTTCTCATTATTATGACTGTTTCTCGAAATAATGACTTAGTTTCCCGTTATATTGAGAAACTTTCTCATAATATGACTTAGTTTCTCGTAATAATGAGAAACTTTCTCGTAATAATGATTTAGCCTAATCCACAAAAAAAAGACTTACTCGACGCCTGCGCAACGCAAGAGTGACAGCACGCTAGCGACATCTGTTGGTCAAAGCCATGCAGCCATAACGTTCTCGTTATATTGAGAAACTTTCTCGTAAAAATGACTTATTTTCTCATAATAATGAGAAACTTTCCTCGTCCTTATATTGAGAAACTTTCTCGTAATATTGACTTAGTTTCTCGTAATAATGAGACACTTTCTCGTAATAATGATTCGTATCTCGTAATAATGAGAAACTTCTCGTAATAATTACTTAGTTTCTCATTATATTGAGAAATTTTCTCGTAATAATGACTTAGTTTCTCGTAATAATGAGAAACTTTCTCGTAATAATGACTTAGTTTCTCGTAATAATGAGAAACTTAATGAGATAATAATGACTTAGTTTCTCGTAATAATGAGTAACTTTCTCGTAATAATGACTTAGTTTCTCGTTATATTGAGAAACTTTCTCGTAATAATGACTTATTTTCTCATAAAAATGAAAACTTTCTGTAATATGACTGAGTTTCTCGTTATAATTGGAAATTTCTAAATAATGACTAGTTTCTAGTTATATTGAGGAAACTTTTAGTAATAATGACTTAGTTTCTAGGTTTTTGAGAAACTTTCCGTAATAATGAATTAGCCTAATACACACAAAAAAAAGACTTAATCGACGCCGCGCAACGCAAGAGTGACAGCACGCTTAGCGACCTCTGGTTGGTCAAGACCATGCAGGCACACCGGAACATGTAGTCTTTTTTGTAATAGTTACTCTGCCAGATAGTTTTGGCTTCAAACATTCCAGACCAATATTTCAGTTAAGAAATCCAGGCATTTTATGAAGAAATGAAAGCCATTACACATATAAACTTAATTTATAGATGTGTATTTCGATGATTTATTAGTTTTATTAGCTGTCCCTTTCATGCATCACATGCAATGTTCATACAGTAAGCCATCTCATTTCAAAAGCACAAAGCATCGTTGTTCGTTACCACAGCAACCGCTTGGTCTTCAGCGTCCCGCTTCTTGCAGGACAAACGCTTAACGTGAAAAATCCTTAACGTGCCTTGAAGTACAAAGACAGAGTGAACCAAATTCAGTACACAACTCATGCATATTGTATATACAGGCATTCAGGTGGACCCAAAATATGAATGCAACACAAAACAGCAACGCTTATGCATTTTCTATAACGATTTTCTATAGGAAAACGCTTAACCTGCAACGTTGGATGTTGTGTTCAAAATCTGGGCTCATATGCTTCCCTGTATGCATGATCAGTAATATTGTATCCCGAATTTGTCATTTTACTTTAAGCCACATTAAGCATTTTTTCACGTTCACATGTCCTGCAAGAAGCGGTGTGGGACGCTGAAGCATAGATATGCATACATATTTATTTGCTGAAGACCAAGTGGTTGCCGTGGTAATGAACAACTACTGCTAGAGATGTGAGATTGGGCTACTGTATTTGTGGGTTTGTGCATGTGATGCATAATTATTTGTATATAATTATTAGTGACAGCTAATAAAACTAACAAATCATCGAAATGAACATCTATTCATTAAGTTTATATGTGTAATGGCTTTCATTTCTTCATAAAATGCGTGTGATTTTTGTTGGAATATATTCTTCTATATCTGAAGCCATGATCATTGTCTGGCAGAGTAACTTGTTGGTAAGTGCTACAAATTAACAAAAGACTACATACAGATAATCTATCTGAAATCGTTATTAAATTATAGAATATACACTTTAGATTACAGAACAAAGCAATGTTTGCGGTGTTCCTGCATAGTTTTGTCCAACAGATGTCGCTAGCGTGCTGTCACTCTTGCGTTGCGCATGCGTCGAGTAAGTCTTTTTTTTTCATTTAGAAGGCTGCACCCTCCGGAGGTCGAAATTTTTAAAGATTTCATATATTTAAGGTGAGTTTAAGTTGTGAGAGAGTTGATTTAAAGTGTACCTATTACAGGTCCCACTTCACGCTCTCTAGTAACGGGAAGTTTCTTTTGTGTGTGAGACGGGCAGGCAGCGGGAGCGCAAATCTGAACTTATATTCCGAAGTGAGTAAACTTCAAGGATTTCCCCGCTCAAGGAGTATGCGAGGCAAGTGGAACAGTGTAGGGACAATGTCAATCGGACAACACAGTTCATAAACGGAGCTCCACTTCTAAACGAGTGATCGAAATCAGGTGTGTTAACAAAGAGAGATTGTGCAAAACATGCCAGGCGGGGGTTACGTGAGGACTGGATGAGAACCGGCTGGTCTAGAACCCCCCCCCCCCCCCCCCCCCCCCCCCCCCCATTCTACAAGGAAGTTCTTACACAGTAATTATAAAAACGACGTAGCTGGGCGCCGCGGACAGACGCGTAGAAATAAGAAAATAAAGTATTTGAATTTTAAAGACGTGGAGAGACTGCGCTTCTCGTCCGGTGTGCGGCTGCCTGAAACGCTGTTTTTTTCACCTCAGTGCCCAAACGCCTTTGTTTGGGCTTCCGAAAGCGGATGATGTCAGGAAACAGCGGTTGCAATTTACTTTTTAACTCTGTCCTGAGCATTATAACCCCAATTTGCTATTTTGTGCTGCATTTTACTGAGGACAGCTTCCACATCAGAGTGAGAAGTGCCGGATTCCCAAAAGCTATGTTGAAAGACGGAGCAAGGGGGCGTAGCAGTACTGAAACACTGTCTAAGCTGTCCGCCAATCACAACGCACTGGGACAGCTAACCAATCACAACACATTTGTTTTTCGGAAGGCGGACCTTCAAAGCCAGAACTAATCGAGCCGTTTGTGCCAGCCTGGGGGGGAAAGGTATTTTAATAATGTAAATTATGTGAAAAATAATGCGTTTTTCGAAACACCAAGCATGAGAGCATGTTCTAGTACACCCCCAAAACAACATCAATACTTTGTAAAAGAGCATAATATGACCCCTTTAAAGGTTCATACTATTAAAATCACAGCTCAGCATGACATCAATAATTTCATAGATATTTTTAATAATAGTTGTTCATAATAAAATATGTATGAACTTAATACATGACCTAGATTATTTATTTTGCTAATTTTTGTAATTGTTAATAAATATTACATTACATTTATTAACAATTGTTGCTGCGCCAATTAAGCTCAGTGTGGTCTCTTTAAAACACTTCTTCCACAATTAACGTCTATGTAAATACTTCATAAACAGACTTTAAATATTAAGCGATGGTTGTCACTTTAAGTTAAGTTAATTGATTTTCTATAGATTCTGTCAACTCAAATCTGCAGGGAAGGGTCTGACCTTTAGGCCCAAAAAAAATAGCATCAACTTCTCCAGACTGTAAATCGGTGGAAAATCAGATAAAAAAAATATTGTAGTGTATTCCAGCCTTAAGAGACTATGGATAAGTTGCCATCCATTTAATAAGAGGCTTCATAATGAGGCTAGTTTCTGTGTTCATCCTCATGAATTAAATGTTTTATTGGTTTTTGTTATTTGATTTTTGAATATGTGTTACTTAGCTGAACGCGGACTAGGCCTAGATGCTGCAATGTGTTTAAATGACACTTCACTATCAATATATAACTGATCAAATTGAATGCCTTGTTGCTTGATTTTAGTGTTCTGTTTTGTTTTTTGTGACTGACTATGTACCTTCAAAAATATATTTTTCAATTATTCTTTAAAAAGGTTGATAACTCTTTAAAAAAACAATTTTTAATAAAACATGATGTGAGCTGAATGGGAATTTCCCCTGTTTTAGGAACAGGGGGTGCTCAAGGTACAAACATGTACCCATTAAGCACAGACCAGGACTTTTTGCATGCTTTTGTCATACAATGAAATAAAAAAAGTTTGTGTGAGAGATTAATATTTTATTTTAACGTAAATCTTGTGTATCTTGTGCACTAAAAAAAGTCAATGTAGATTTGTGGCTTAATACTTAATACCTTAAACAAAACTCACAGATCCTCCCAGGGATACACACCACTGTGAAATGAACTGAATGTTTCAGACTCAAGATGCGGTGGAGTAACAGTCATGTGTCAGGTTTTCGGTCGCTAACACCTTTTTTTTCACAGGGAAACGTATGATAAATATGAATTATTCTTAAAGCATAATCTTGAGAGTTTAAATAAGATCTTTCAAAATTAAAAGATTGTTTAGACGTAATCTTAAAAGATTTAAATAAAATATTTTATTTATTTGCATGCAAATGTAACCTAAATTATGATTTTTATTCAGCAGTACCTGTTCAAAACTTAGTTTATCATTTTAAAGGATACTTGTACTTAGTTTATTTCAAAAAATATATTTCTTCAGCTTAAATAAAAAAAGTGTACATATATTAGATTATTACTAGGGCGAGCATGTAGCTATGATCTAGTTCTACACTTATATAGTTGTATTTTTCGGAACCGACCTTTATCAGCGTGATAAATATCTGGGTGAAACATAGCCTTCGCTGAAAATAAACTATTGTTTATCTACTCTAAAATATATGTAGACGGACCATATGTTGATGGAGCATCTTGCCTGATGGGGTCACACAAACAGTATTTGAAGAGTGCATTTATGACTTTAACAGGAGCGAGTCCTTTGCCAAAATAACATTCCGGTTCATTTAAACAGTTTGTTTTAACAACAACTTGTCAGGCTACAGATACGAGAAAAGACATTCCAAATGTGACTCATGTCACTATGATATGCATTCTTCGGATACCCGCTGATTTTTGGGGGTTGTAAACACATTGAATGAAACCGCACATGTGAGGTCTTCACCATGAGAAAATGTAATTGCTTTTGTGGAACAGAGTTACACAGAGGGGTTTAGTGGTGAACCTTTATTAAGTACGTCTGTAGTGAAAGTGATAGAAGCTAGGAAAAGGAGTCTCCTCATCGCTTGTTTATTTATTTAAACATCCGTTTTACCTTTGTTAATTCCACTCTGTGACCCCTAGACTAAAGACTGGTTTGTAACAATTTATGACTTTTTGAGATTTTGTTCATGTTCGTGACTTTTTGAGATTTTGTTCATGTTCGTGACTTTCCCTGTTTGTATTCATTTTCATGACTTTTTGAGATTTTGTTAATGTTCGTGGCTTTCTCAGAAATCATGTTAGGTGATTTTCACTTAGAGCCGAAATCTTGTTCAGCAATACAAAAAAATACAAAAAACTTTTTTTCTTTTGTGTTCTTTTAATCTGTGTTTTATAAAGCGCTGTAGAACTGAAGGTGAGAATCTGAAAGAAAGGGATTAAATTAAGTATTTTAAAAATGTTTCTTCTTAATGCTTCTACAAATTTAAATGATGATTAAAATGTAAAATTTCATCTTTACCTCTGTAGTAAACAGGGTTGACAATGACACAAAGTCAATAAGACATGTTCATTAAATAAAATACAATTTGTCTTGATGACAGGAGCTTCCGGTGCAGAAAAATGACAAAGGGATTTACAGACAGAGGAATAAAACACAGGTCAGAATCAGAATTAGAATCAGAATCAGAAGAGCTTTATTACCAAGTATGTTTACACACACAAGGAATTTGACTTGACGACAGGAGCTTCCAGTGTAGAAGAAAGTACAAACATAGTGCAGACATACATGATAGTGCAGACATACATGATAGTGCAGACATACATAGGAATAACACAGTAGGGATATAATATAAAACTAATATAATAAAAAAAATGTACTATATACAGAGATGGAAGTATAGGGAAAAATTTAATTGTTTAGATAAACATACAGATATGTTATTAGTGTGCAGTTTAATGTAAATATGCAGATAACTGTAGTTGTGATGGACGACTGCTACCGTAATTATGAAAGATAATTGTCAGGTGAATCTGCCTGCGGGGAAAAAAAAATATTTGCCTGGCTGTTTATTATGGCGATCAGTGCATCTGTAGCAGCCGATCCAAAAGGCAAACAGTTCGAAGAGAGAGGGGCTGAGTGGAGGGGTCCAAGGTGATTTTTCCACATTGGAGATGTAAAAGATCTTGCAAGGCGCACGCCACAGTGCTGTCCTTGATGGTGAGTGGGGGGAGTGCAGGGTGTTTTCTCCTGAAGTCCACGATCATCGCCACTGTTTTGAGCGTGTTGATCTCCAGGTTGTTGAGACTGCACCAGATAGCCAGCTGCTCGACCTCCTGTCTGTTAGCAGACTCGTCACCGTCCTGAATGATGCCGATGAGTGTGGTGTCGTCTGCAAGCTTCAGGAGTTTGACAGAGGGGTCAGTAGAGGTGCAGGCGTTGGTGTTCAAGGAGAAGAGCAGTGGGGAGAGCACACATCGCTGGGGGCGCCAGTGCTGATGGTGATAGCCCTGGATGTGAGTTTGCCCAACCTCACTAGCTGCTGCCTGTCTGACAGGAAGCTGTTGATCCACTGACAGACGGAGGTGGGCACGGAGAGCTGTGTGAGTTTGTCTGAAAGAAAGTCAGGAATGATGGTATTGAAGGCTGAACTGAAATCCACAAATAGGATCCTTGCATAATTCCCAGGTATGTCGAGGTGTTACAGGATGTAATGCAGTCCCATGTTGACTGCATCATCCACAGACCAGTTTGCTCTGTAGGAAAACTGAAGAGGATCCAGCAAGGGTCAAGTAATGTCCTTCAGGTGGGCCAGCACAGCAGTTATCAGTTCAGGTAACATAGTTATCGCTTCTTCATTTTCAGGAGCACTGTGGAATAGTGTTCCTCTTTTCTCCTTATGTCTCATTATTTTCTGGACACAACTGAAGAGGTTTCTTTCTTCTCTCTGTTTCACCTTTTCTGGAACAATCACTTGGCCCGGCTTGCTTGATCCACATTTCCATGATCCTCCTGTCAGCATGGGATGATTGTCATGAAACTCCTCCCATGATTTCAAGTGCTGCATCAGGAGGATGTTGTGAAAAAACATGTCAGGATACCTGATCACTTCAGAGAACAAAACTGCACATAGTGCAGTGGCGTCTTGGGGAGTCTGTATATAACGATCGACTTTGTCACTGTTCCCATTCATGTAGAACCAAACTGTCTCAGAATATTTCTTATTGAAACATCTTGATGTTTTCAGTGTTGCATAACAAAGTCTTTTGTCATGAAGGTTTATGTCTCGCTCATCTTTTTTGATTGGACAACAGTACAGATTGTTTGGTCGCATCTGTACCGTGTATTTACCAACTAAAAAGTCAGTGGCCTGCATGTCCTTTTTACGCCAAGATTCAATGAGAAAATATGTTATTGCAACATAATGAGGAAAACTTGTTATTCTGATCGGTGCTCGCCATATGTTGTCAGTGACTGAGACTTGGGTAATGCCTTGAATTGTAGCAGCGGAACACCTTTCCCAGGAAGTGTGCACTTTAAACGCTCCATCCAGCATTTTTGCAGAGGGATTTCCAACATTTGTCCTTAGGTGAAATATATCAACAGTGTCGTTCAGAAAGTTCTTCTCTTTCATCTTCTCTGGAGAGAAGGACTTCTGGCTGGTTGTCGTTCCCCTCGAAGCTGGACTGCATAAATGCCAAAAGCAGAGCCGTGTGCAGATATTTCAGAAGCAGTAGCTGAAATTAAGCCCAAATATTGTTCAGTGCTTATCATTAATAGTTGAAATATTCTACAGTGGTTATCATTAATAACTGAAATATTCTTCAGTTTTTATACAGTCGAAATCTTGTTCTGTCAACACTTGCGCAAACTCATGTTCAGGTGAGGCAGTCATTTTATTTTATTTTTGACTGTATGACTGTAGTGTCGTCTGCGAACTTCAGGAGCTGGACAGAGGGGTCTTTAGAGGTTCATTCGTGTAGAGAGAGAAGAGCAGTGGGGAGAGTACACATCTCTGGGGGGCGCCAGTGCTGATGGTGATCGTCCTGGATGTGAGTTTGCCCAGCCTCACTAGCTGCTGCCTGTCCGTCAGGAAGCTGGTGATCCACTGACAGATAGAGGTGGGCACGGAGAGCTGTGTGAGTTTGCCTGAAAGAAGGTCAGGAATGATGGTATTGAAGACCGAACTGAAGTCCACAAACAAGATCCTCACATAAATCCCTGGTCTGTATAGATGTTGCAGAACATAATGCAGTCCCATCATCCACAGACCTGTTTGCTCTGTAGGCAAAATGAAGAGGATCCAGTGGCTGTCCTCAGGTAGACCAACCATAAAGAACGGCTTCTTCATTTTCGGAGCACTGTGAATAGTGTTCTTTTTCTCCTTATGTCTCCTTATTTTCTTGACACTGAAAATAATCGGGCTGTATGTTTTGTTATTATTATTATTAATGCATTAATTATTTTTTGTCCATTTTCAAGCTTTTAGCGGACAGGACAGTAGAAAATGTTAATTAAGACAATCATACTGCGTTTAACCTATTAATAATCCTGAATGTGACCGTATGTATGACAGCTGAATTGACTTGCTCTTCTCAGGTTGACTTCATGCTTTCTTTTTCAGATTTCAGAGAACCCAAAGGAAAAGTGGCAGCAGTCTGATGTGAGCCAGCTTTTTAATACTTGAACTACTGGACCGCTTGTACTCTGATATCAGACTCCTGAAACAAATAATTGTAAAGATTGTATTGCTTTTGTCCCACTTTTATTTTCTAAAGACTGATCTTTTTGTCATTGACTGTTTAACTGTTTCGAAACGAATAAAATGACTCTACTGTTGAAAATGTCTTTTTCACTTTAAAAGGTTTGTCCCAAACTTGTTCTTTTTCGTGACTTTTTGAGATTTTATTCATACTCGTGGCTTTTTGAGATTTTGTTCATGTTCATGACTTTGAGATTTTGTTCATGTTCGTGGCTTTTTGAGAAATCATGTTCGGTGATTTTCACTTAGAGCCGAAATCTTGTTCAGTAATACAAAAAGAAAAAAACTTTTCTTTCGTGCTCTTTTGATCTGTGTTTTATAAAGCGCTGTAGAACTGAAGGTGAGAATCTGAAAGAAAGGGATTAAATGAAGTATTTTTAAAAATGTTTCTTCTTAATGATTCTACAAATTTAAATGATGATTAAAATGTAAAATTTCATCTTTACCTCTGTAGTAAACAGGGTTGACAATGGCACAAAGTCAATAAGACATGTTCATTAAATGAATATATATTTGTCTTGATGACAGGAGCTTCCGGTGCAGAAAAATGACAAAGGGATTTACAGACAGAGGAATAAAACACAACACAGGGGAAAACCACAGCAGAATCAGGAACCTTAAACCACGAAGGAAGAGCTTCATTACCAAGTATGTTTACACACACAAGGAATTTGACCTGACGACAGGAGCTTCCAGTGTAGAAGAAAGTATATACTCTGTAGCGCCGACATGAAGGCAACAGTTCGCAAGAGAGAGTGGGCGGGGTGTGAGGGGTCCAAGGTGATTTTACCAGCCCTTTTCCTCACTATGGAAGTGTAAAGATCTTGAAGGGTGGGCAGGGGCACCAATAATCCTCTCAGCAGTACTGACTGTCCGTTGTAGTCTCTTGATATCTGATTTGGTAGCTGAACCAAACCAGACAGTAGGATGAACACAGACTACTCAATGAAAAAGTCAGAGCCGGGGCTGTTCCGTCCACTCCATGCATCGGCCTGGTATTGCAGTGTCTCCAGGAACAGTGTGCTTCCCCTTTTCAGGGATTGCCACTTATTGTGACGAATAGCAGAGCAACTAATGAGAGCTCCCACGGAGATCTGCCCTCGCAAACGCATGGTGGGATGGCTGCTGTCGGTGGTTACCGTTTATTGGGATCTCTCCTCTGACACACCCATCTGAGGTCTTGGAGTCTTCCACGAACCAGCTGATGCATCGAATCAGGGGTGTTTGATCATAGGGAGTCATCTAAAATGTCCAGTGCTGGGGGTCTTCCGTGCTGGGTTGGGAAGCACCAGTCTAAAAGGCTGCAGCTCATGCCAACGCTTGGCAGTTTACAGGTTCGGTCAGGCACAGCGCAGGCCAGTAATGGAAGGCACCTGTCCTTCCTTTGCTTGGGCTGGGGGTTGCCGTTGATGAGGATGATAGAGAGGGAAATGGTACCTCTGACTGGCAGCCTGGGCCCTCATAATTACCTGTCAGGGGAGACGCCATGATCAATAAGGTGGTTTCCCCATTAAACTGTGTATTTGGGGGTTCAAAGGCTTTGTTTTAAAGCTCTTTGATGATTTGTTCTCCTCTTGGGGATTTGAGAGACAGAATGTCGGCTCAGGGACAACAACGGAATGCTGCAAGATTCGTAATGTTGGAGGACCTGGAAATGGATTGTTTGACCTTTAGCAGAAGAATACTACAAGGTGAATTAGGATACAATCCTTCCCAACTCGACTTCGTCTTACCGGGTAGGAAAACTTTTGAAGTGGTATTTACCACCCTTAATATTTAAAAGAAAGAAGAAAGAGTCTGCCTGTTTTCAAAAGATTGATCGGATTCCTTTGGCTGAGAAAGAACTCAGAACTGTGACTGTGGTGATGTTTTCAGAGAGGATTAATCTTGAGGATATTTTTATGTGGCTTTCATTGCATTGCTCAGTTACAAAAGCTTTTCAAATTAAAGATGAAGATGG
>JADLZN010006000.1:0-115585 GCA_018155175.1 Sinocyclocheilus anophthalmus | reverse complement strand
ATCCAGTAATGTGTGCTGAAGAGCGGGTCAGTGAGTCAATACAGTGCTAAATGTGACCAAGACGGAACACAGGAAGTCCCCACCTCATCATTTCAGAGCAGCTTGACCCATCGGCGCTGATGAGACGATTAACAGAGGGACTCCACGGCCTTTGACTTTGCATGCGGTGTTCTTCTGTCCTTATGGCATAGCGTATCTAGCATAGGTTTGCTTGTGTATTTGTTTTTTCCCTTTGAAAATAGCGATGAAGCTTAAAAATTAAGGGGGTGAAGGTGTATAAGGTAAGACAGGACTATTTTCTCCCTTTTTTGCTTTCCTTTTTCCTTCCAGCTCAAGTTTTGACACTTAATAGGCTATTTTGGACACACACAAAAGCAGGACATGACTGAGCAATACAGACAGTCTTTTAGTCTGTGATGAACCCAGCAGGGGAAAAATGAATCAAGCTGCCTTTATTCGCTTCACACCCTAACTACAGGACTGTCAGAACAAAGAGATCTCGCACACAGCTACCAATCCAGCCTGTCTGCGTTATTACAGGCCTCCTAAGCCAAAATCTCGCCAGACGCCCGCTAGTGACAGAACTGCTGGCAAAGGGCTTTTTTAGCAAAGCATCTTTTCAGAATTTCAAATATGCCCAGAAATAAAAAAGAGAAGGTGAGATAGGTAGAGTAGATGTCGCTCTTCTATTTATCAACCCACCAAACTGGCTCTTCAATATACCTACCATCATTTTGTGTTGTCCTCATTGCAAAAACAGTCATTGCAGACAAATGGCTTTTTAATTGCAGTAAGAATCCCTGCAATCACAAGCTTCTAACTTTTATGGCATCAATCATCTAAATGTTTTAATATAAGCTTAGACTAATTCAAAAGCCTGGTGTGGTCATTATATTTTATGTGCCATTTGCACCATACAGTTACGTCTACCCTCTGTACAGATGCAAACACAAGCACACAAACAGTAATTATACCAATCAAAAAGAACCAGGGCAATTAAACAGCATGCCAGGCAAAAGAGAGAGGCGGTTTATGTTCTGGCAGGAGCGTTTAGGGGGGACAACAAACTGGAAATTTGTTTTATAGTTTTGATTACAGTATTGGCAATTTGCTGTTTTCCTGAAATTGGAAGGAAATTCACTGTGTACTGGAGAGAGCGTGTGTTTTTACAATAGATTATGGGGATCAAAAATTTGAAAATTTGACAAATGTTAAGTCAGTATGTCATTATCGCAAAAATAAATTCCCTGACGAGAAATCCATTGATAGGGTTTATTTCACAATAATGGCTGCCTGTGTCTACATTATTTCATTCACTCAAAAATGAAAATGATGTTGGAGGAACCTCTAATGCAAAATGTGCAAAACAAAAGGAAAAACTAAAGTTTTCTTATTATTATTATTGATGATTATATTTAGTTGGTTTATTTATTTACAAAAATTTACAAAAGCACCATAAAATAGTCCTATTAAGTGGTCACTGGGGGGATATCAATTTTTTTTAATTTTATTTTTTTGGATGGCCCAATCCCGCGTGTTAGAGAGCAGTGTGCCGACTGTAATTAATGTCACTGTTTTACTTAGATTATATAATAAGATCAGAATAAGATAATATGAAAAGTTCATTGAAAATATTTATTTACACATACATTATAATAAAACCTAATTTGAAAGTATTTGAAATCATGTGGAGAAACTAAACATTTTTTTTTTATAAAGATAATCTTGATATAACCTGTAAAGCAGCAAGGCAAGGCAAGTTTATTTGTATAGCAAATTTCATACAAAATGGTAATTCAAAGTGCTTTACAGAAAATAAAATAAAAACAATTATTTAAAAAAAAAATTTAAAAAATAATTACAACAATAAATCAAGGAATTTAAAACTTTGAAAATTATAAAAAAAATTGATTTAAGAGGTTTAAAATGAATTTAAAACAAGCATATTTATACTTTATATAGTACCTTGTTGATTTCTTATTATAGTACTTTTCTCAAATAAAGTCATTTTTAGAAACATGAAAATTAAGTACATGCTGTAACTGTACATTACAACACACATTTTTTGTTTACAAAAATAACAAAACTACAGTAACAACTGAGTTCCCTTGCAGTCGTCCCACGAATCCGATGTCCCTATCGGATAACCGACGATTTGGGATCTCGCTTGGAGAGACCAATCCACTTCGAGTGTAAACTAAACGAGCCAATGCACATTGGCATGCGATGATTGCATAAAACGGCAGCTGGTGCAGCGCATACCAGCTTTCGCTTAGGAGCCGAGCGACAACATCGTTCTTGCTCCTACCAAACTGCTTCGTGTGTAACGAGTCTAGCGCGCTCTTGGGAGCTTTTTTTGTTGGCAGACGGCGTTTCAGTGGTAGTCATTCCTGTGTCGAGTGGGTTGTGCACTTCAGGCTGCACTACCCCCAGTCGTGCTGCAAACGGCCGATTCCACTGTGCGTCTCAGCACCTAAAAGACCATTTCCCTGAAAGAGCCTATTTCTCTAAAAGAGCTTACATGGGTGCGTCTTTGTAAAGACAACGGATCGTCTTTTTAAAGATGCCGTTTCACCCGTGCGTTTCTGGATGCGGTCGTTACCTGGCGCCGGGTGATGGTCACGATCGCTGCCTCACGTGTCTGGGCATGAAGCACGCTGAGGTGGCGTTCGTGGATGAGTCATGTTCCCATTGCGGGAAGATGGGAATGTTCCATTCCCATTCCCATTGCGGGAAGATGACTCATCAGATCAGTTTCCTCCAGGGGGGCTGAGCTCTGTTGCCTCTGCCGCAATCTAGTGTTCGTCCTGGCGGCAGCCAGGCGTGGACTACTTCGGCCAGTAGCACGGGCAGTCGGAGGGTTACAGTGGTGGCCAACCCCTCAGAGAACCAACCCACGGGGGCCCACCACTCCTTCAGCGCTCCGCAGCCATTTGAGCCACCAAAGGAACGCGCTGGGCCTTCTTCAAAGAGCGTACCAGCGGTATCCCTCTGGGCTCCTCCCGATGACCGGATGTCGATAACTGCATCGGAGGGAGAGCTCTCTGGAGAGGAAGATTCGGCTGCGCAGCCGCCCTCCGGGATGGTGGCAATGCCCGAATCGGATCCGGAGATGTCGGCTATGCTGTCCTGGGCCGCCGAGAGTGTAGGGCTCGAGTGGAAACATCCACCGCGTCCCGAGCCCTTGAGGTTGGACGCTTTTGGCATTCTCGGGTGGCTTCGCTCCCCGCCTCGGGGCCTTTCTTCCCGGAGGTGCATGAGGAGCTCACCAGGTCATGAACGGCACCTTTTACTGCCGGAAACCGACCTG
The DNA here is from genome assembly GCA_018155175.1 of Sinocyclocheilus anophthalmus. Classification (NCBI taxonomy): domain Eukaryota; kingdom Metazoa; phylum Chordata; class Actinopteri; order Cypriniformes; family Cyprinidae; genus Sinocyclocheilus; species Sinocyclocheilus anophthalmus. The sequence continues at coordinate 112,275 of JADLZN010006000.1, read as the reverse complement.
CTGGTTCCTCCTCCCTCACCACCCTTGACGGTGGTGCAGCTAGGGGGTATACAAGGTTCCCCACCGGTGGAGCGGTCAGTTGCGATGCAGTTGTGTCATAATACCGCCTCCACCCGACAGGGTGAACCGTGCCTCCCCTCCCGGGTCTGTAGGTACTCGTCTGTGTACCACCAAGCACAGGGACTTGGTGCTTTCGCACTTCAGCCGGTTGGGCCTTCAGGTCAACTGGGGAAAGAGCAAACTCTCCCCGAAGCAGAGGATCTCTTTCCTCGGTATGGAGTTGGATGCGGTCGAACAGACAGCATGCCTCACAGAGGAACGTGCATGGTCGGTGCTAAACTGCTTGAATTCGTTCAAGGGCAGGACAGCGGTCCCATTGAAACTATTTCAGAGGCTCCTGGGGCACATGGCAGCTGCAGCGGCAGTTACGCCGCTGGGGCTGCTTCATATGAGACCGCTCCAGCACTGGCTTCATGGCCGAGTCCCGAGGTGGGCGCGGGTGGCACTCACCGGGTCCAAGTTGCACCGGCCTGTCGCCAAACCTTCACCCTGTGGTCAGACCTTACCTTCCTCCGGGCAGGAGTGCCCCTAGAACAGGTCTCCAGGCATGCTGTGGTTTACACAGATGCCTCCACCACCAACTGCTGGGGAGCCACGTACAATGGGCACGCAGTGTTGGGGGTATGGACGGGCCTCCAACTGCACATGCATATCAATTACCTAGAGTTGTTAGCAGTGTGCCTTGCCTTGAACCATCTCAAAGGGTGCTTACGAGACAAGTACGTGCAGGTCCAAATGGACAACACGGCGACTGTTGCGTAAATCAACCAACAAAGTGGTCTGCACTCCTGTCGCATGTTGCAACTCGCCTGCCACCTCCTCCATTGGAGTCAGAAGGTTCTGAGGTCACTTTGTGCCATTCACATTCCAGATCTGCTCAACCGTACATCCGACAAGCTGTCATGAGCTACGCTCCCGGGAGAATGGAGACGTTTCGGAGCCGCTCAGGTAGACCTGTTTGCCTCTTTAGAAACCTCTCACTGCCCGTTGTTCTACTTCCTGACCGAGGGAACACTCGGCACGGACGCACTGGCACACAGCTGGCCGCAGGGCCTTCGCAAGTATGCGTTTCCCCCAGTGAGCCTTCTCGCACAAACGCTGTGCAAGGTCAGGGAGGACTTGTGGCGCAGTATTGGCCTACTCGGACCTGGTTCCCCGATCTAATGCTCCTCGTGACAGCCCCTCCTTGCCGGATTCCTCTGATGAAGGATCTACTGACTCAGAGACGGGGCACCCCTTGACGGGACTTGGATGTTCTAGGTGACCTACCCCAAGAGGTAGTTGACACCTTCACTTCGGCGAGAGCACCATCTACGAGACACGCTTACGCCTTGAAGTGGAACCTGTTCGTCGAATGGTGTTCTTCTCACCGAGAAGACCCCCGAAGATGCCCGATCGTAGTTTTGCTGTCCTTTTTGCAGCAAGGGCTGAAGCGACGGATGTCTCCCTTCTCCCTTAAAGTCTATGTCGCTGCGATTGCTGCTAACCGTGACCCCGTGGAAGGGAAGTCGGTAGGTAAGCATGATCTGGTCATCAGGTTCCTTAAGGTGGCCAGAAGGTTAAATCCTCCCCGGCCCTTCTCTATACCCTCTTGGGACCTGTCTCTAATGCTCAAAGCACAACAGCAGGGCCCATTTGAGCCTTTGCAGACAGTCAAGCTAAAGTTTCTGTCAATGAAAACTCTGCTCCTACTTGCCTTGGCCTCCATCAAGAGGGTAGGGGACCTGCCTAGAGTGTGGGCCGGCTGACTCCCAGGTAATCCTAAGGCCCCGGCCCGGCTACGTGCCCAAAGTTCCCACTACACCCTTCAAAGACCAAGTACTGAACCTGCAAGTGCTGCCCCCGGAGGAGACAGACCCAGCCCTAGCTTTGCTCTGTCCCCTTCCGAGACTTGAGATGCTACGTACCGGACACAAGCTTTAGACCTCAACCATCCTCTTTTTTCTGTTATGAAGCCGGCAGAAGGGTAATGACTCTCTAAGTTACATATTTGTAAGTGCTTCCGAAACCTCCTTCGGGAAAGATGGGGCTTCCGCAACGTTCCTGTTCCAAGTGGACGTTTCCTTACCACATTTCCCATAACGCTCGAACCAAAAACCGACTTGACTCGGAGTGACCGACTTAAAGGGAACGTCTCGGTTACGTATGTTTACCCTCGTTCCCTGAAGGAGGGAATGGAGACGTTACGTCCCGTCGCCACAGCTCCTGTACAACCGTTGAGCGGCCGGGTCACCGGCTCGGCTGCTCAGCGAAAACCTGGTATGCGTTGCACCAGCTGCCTTTTTATGCTCATGCTGTGATCAGCGGCAGCTGGTTGCAATAATCGCATGTCAATGTGCATTGGCTCGTTTAGTTTACACTCGAAGTGGATTGGTCTCTCTAAGCGAGATCCCAATTTGTCGGTCACCGACATGACGTCTCTGTTCCCTCCTTCACGAGGGTTACATACGTAACCGAGACAATCTTTTAGTTTTACCATTTTCTGAAACAATGGTAATCATTGTTAGCTGACATCAAAATTTTATTCCATTGCATGGAATAAAGCACTTTGAACTTCAGCTAACTCAACCCTTCACATATGAAAGTCATTATGGTACGTAATGTTGCCTACATGTCTGGTGAACTATCGCTTTAAAGTTTTTTTTTTTTTCTTCCCACATTATAAATTGGAACTTGATATGTATTTAAGGAGAAAGCTAGTAACAGTCTACAATACAGCTACAAGATGTATAGAAAAACTGAAGCAGTGACAAAATAGTTTCAGCCTTTATCTGTTCATGGACATGTTGATATATATTTCAGTCAAAGATACTGTAGCAAGAGCTCAAATCTGCTGGTTCCAATCTGATTGCCTGTCTGAATACGAAGGATCTTACAGACTAACATTTATTTCCATCAGTCTAAGGAGCCTACACTGCTTTGCTGGTTTTAGTCAGTTTAAGATTATCTTAACTAGTTTAAGATGGTTTCATATAGCTTGACCAAATGGAAACTGTCCAAATTCCCCCTAAAATCAGCCATCAGAACATCCTCACCACTCTGGGAGAGTAAACAAGACTAACAACCCAGGTTAGATGGGTTAAAGATTGATATTCTCAGGCTAGTCATTAGATTTGCCCAATTTCTGAGGTTCACTGCTCTGAATTCTGAAGACGATATATAATTTGGTTTGAAGCAGCTGACAATATGTAACCTAGATATCAGTGCATGTTAGCCAGTAGCATTTGCGAAATCACGCTAAATTACAGAGACTTTATGCTAACAGTCAAAACTTTGGTTTGTGTAACTAGAAACAAAATGACCTTAACCTGCAAAGCAAATCCTTTCCCGATCTGATAGCTAATCTAAAAGCAACCATCATTCTCTGTCAGAAAATATCTCCCAATACGCCGCTTCGCGAGGGAACAGAGGCGTGCAAGGTGACAGAAAACTTTTACTATCTAATAAAACATTATCATTTGTGAGAGCACATATGGGACACATCTGCATATACAGAGATTATTAGAAAAGCAGCTGACAAAAGCTCACTAGCGTTCAGAGAGTAGGTACGCTAATACCGCGGGGTAGGTATCACCAAAATGCAGCATCCTAATTCCAAGGTGGATTTTTTGAGGCTCTGATCCATGAACTTGCTCATCAGCGCTCTACACACCTTGCTGCACCTCCAGGTTAATGGCAGTATTCACACACAGGTTCATCCACGTGTCTCTGTCCTATTACGCTGTGACAGACGGTCTCTCTGCGGCCTGCAGAATCATCCTTCACACTTGATTAGCAAGGCAAATAGGCAGGAACGGGAGCGTATCATAGGAGAAAGACTTCACATGTGACACCTTGAAATGGACTCCACCAACCCAAGGGAGAGTTTAATATGAACACAAGCCGTTTTCCTGTGAAACGCAGGATGACGGGAAAACAATAATTAGGAAAGGATTTCAATGGGACTGGACAAATATGCGACACTAATTACCAGTACTGAAGGCTAAACCCCACGCCCCCCGAATCCCGGTTAGCAGTACCCGCGTGGAATTATTAAAGACTGGTTATTGAAACAAAAATGTTTATGACAGCAGGAGGATCCCGAGTGACTGGCCATAAATGATGGCAAAATTAGTATCTAAATCAATTATAGTATATCATTAAACAATAAAACTGACAGTCATGAAACAGTAACAGAAACAGAAGTCATGTTGGTAACAGAGACTCAACTTTTCAATATCAACTTTAAATAATAAAGTACAGCTTTTATTTGAAATATTAATATTTTGTATTATGAACTTTGTTTATGATCCATTTAATATCTTTTGATCTATTTAATGCATACTTGATGAATAAAAGTATGAATAATTAAAAAGATTTTCATATATACCCATACTTCAGTATATATAAGAACTTCTAATCATTTATAACAATGTTATTTAGTAATAAAAGCAATGCGTTTTTAATATATTACAGTTCCTCGTAGCATTACATAAGCTGTGTAACAGTGTTGTTATTGTGAACGAAAACTTATATCTTGCAATTGAAATAGTTGAAATCAAATAAAATATAAACATCAGATGAAAAACTTAAACTTTACCAAAGAAACGAAAGAAAGAAAAAAGTAACTAAATCTGGAATAAAAAATAAAATAAAGATAAATGCAAATATAAAAAAAAAAAGTAATAAAATTATGAAAGCACATAAAATGACTACTAATGGTTAGATAGTCGGACTCGTAAACCAAAGGTTGCGGGTTCGAGTCTCGTACCGGCAGGGATTGTAGGTGTGGGGAGTGAATGTACAGCGCTCTCTCCACCTCAATACCACGACTGAGGTGCGAGGAGCAAGGCACCGAACCCCCAAGTGCTCCCCGGGCGCTGCAGCATAAATGGCTGCCCACTTCTCCGTGTTGTGTGTTCACGGTGTGTGTGTGTGTGGTGTTCACTGCTGTGTGTGTGCACTTCGGATAGGATAAAATGCAGAGCACTAATGTGACATGGTCACATGTCACGTCATAATAATAATTTTAAAAAATATAATGCTGTGTTCATTAAATCTACTCTGCTTTACAGTTTCCTTAAGTGTGGTTCAGGGATTTTTTAAAAACAAAAATCACGTAATTTCTACCCAATAATGCATTTTAGAACTTAGCATAACTATAAAAATGTATATTCCCCAGATCGAGAAATCACACCTACAAGCTGTAGAGTTGGTGAATTAAAATAAGAAACAACTTGATTTTTAGATTGTTATATTAATGCTTTGTTTTAACTTATTTTAAACACTTTTCAGTACTCTTGAGGCCCCTCTGGAAGTTTGCTGAGGCCCCCTAGTGGACCCCAGTCCCATGGTTGAGAACGATGACTTTAAGTTGGGTAACTGAATCAAACTTGAAGCGCTAATGATGAAAGTGGTGTTTTTGCTGAGGCTGTTAAATGTGCTTTTTTTGTTTGTTGCTGTCAACACCTCACACCGTCTTTAGTTTAGACTTCACAGCAGGCTCTAAACCTGAATTCCCATCAGCACGCTGAGTGGCAGTGAAGCAGCGGGCGCTGGCGTGATGAAGACTGGCATCAGTGGACCAGTTAGCTCTGATATACCGACAGCCGCACCAAGACAATACAGAAGACGCAGAGAAAACAGATCTCCACAACCCATCACGCTCCTTTCAGAGGAACAAAGCCATGCTTTAGCATCCCCGGCTGTGTGGCAGGAACAAAACGTCGAACCGTTTTAACATCCAGCCTGGATCATACATCATCTGGAGATGTACAGAAGGAACGGCGGGGCCGAGGGAAAATCATGCATCTCATTTTGACAGATTCAGTCGTTTGTAAGGCATTTAAAAGCATCTGCTTTCCATTTGAAAGATTCAAAAGAGGACACTCGCGTGTTTGCGCAAGGGCACGGATCCACGTCCTTTCATTTCTCCGGCTCTCTTGACTGACTGATCTCATTTCACTCTGCCAGCACTTAAAAAAATGAAATAAATAAATGCTCGTACAATGAATGATCCATCAAGGTGGCATTTGTCTTATGATTGCGTTTGTGTTTGGAAAGAGCATACAGTCGCAACATTTTCCATGCAAGGTGGAAAGCAAACAGACAATTAGAAGGTGATTTATTGTCTTCCCAAAACAATCACGGCTAGCCTGCAATAACGCTGCCTAAAATGAGGGCCTTGTGATGAAATATTCAAGAGAGATGTTTCCAAGCCGTGATATATAGCAAAGGATATCACTCACCCAAACGCACACCTGAAGGATAAATAAACAGACAGCCAATGGTTGAAATTATGTGCGCATGACTTCATATTTGCTCCATAAACCTGACATGAGCTCTTTAAATACGGTGCAAATTTACAGTTGGCGTTCCAGCGGAGCGTCTAGCGCAGAACCTTTCATCGAGTAACACACCCCGGGTGTTTCTATTGTAAACCTCTCCTCTGAGACTTTACTGGAAGTCCTGCCTGAATGCACTTGCCTCACAAACATCGCCCCAGAGAGCGCCTTTTTACTTTTTTTTTCTAAGGAGTCGATAAAAAGGACATGAAATGATGCAGGTGAAGAGGAAGAAATGACATTGAACAGTGGTGCAAGCTGCGAATTCCAATCCCACTTGGCCGCCAAAAACACTGTAAATATGAATGAATTGCATAGAACTCGCAAAGCTTGTTGAAGCATGGTGCTAATCATAGGCTTTGTCTTCGACAGAACAGATTTTAGATCACTACATACACACACACAAACATATATACGCTATTATGTAATACTCATATATACAGTGGGTACGGAAAAGTATTCAGACCCCCTTAAATTTCACACTTTGTTATATTGCAGCCATTTGCTAAAAACATTTAAGTTATTTTTTTTTCCTCATTAATGTACGCACAGCACACCATATTGACAGAAAAAACACAGAATTGTTGACATTTTTGCAGATTTAGTAAAAAGAAAAACTAATGCTTTAAACAAGAAAAAAAAAAATTCTCTAAAAACAAGTCTCATCTAACACACTTTTGCTTAATATGAGATTCACTTTTGAAAATAAATTTCATATCAAGGCTGTAAATATTAATATATATTTTTTTATTGGAAAACAAGACAAAAACACTGATTAAGAAAATGATTGCCCTTGCAGTGTGAAGGTTATTTCTCACGCTCTAAAATAAGAGTTTGGTTCGATGACGAGCGCTTCACTCATTTGATAGTGAGTGTCTTGGGTGAACTTCTTCCGTGCAATTATCATTAAACTGTCAGGTAGGATTAGGGCCTCATAAGCTTTGCTGAGCGATCAGCAGCAGAAGCCCTGAAGAGATTCAGACGAATCCAAGGCCTCTCACTCTATGGCTGAAATGAGGAGGTGAGTTAAAGCCCTGAGACCTGCTGGGATTGTGAATACAACCTTTCCTTTACAAAACCTTTCTCCTAAGGATCACCGTAAGCTTCCAGGATACAAAGTACGGATGTAAGGGCTTTAATAATCCCATAAAAGAGTTCCTTCTCCGACAGGAAAGAGGGCAGTAAGGCATGTTGTGAGAGTTGTGAGAGTCATGTGAAATAATCTTCGCTTCTTGTAATCAAACATGTCAACATAATAAGACTGTACTTGACGCACCACTGAGGTTTTCATACACTCCACTTTGTCAAACACTGCAAGGATGTCTGCTGGATCAGTAATGGCTAGTGAGGTGTAATTTTAGAATTAACAAAGAATTCACAAAGCATACTTCAATAGTGTCCATTAACGTCAACAGAGAAAACAACAACAACTCGACAGTTTATTTTCGTAAAACATGACAAACGCAACAAACTTAATTGTATCCACTGGTAATTGAAGAGATAATGAAAATCAGTGAATACACAGCTATTTGGCTATTGGTTAACTTTGCTTCCAGCACCCAAACAGTGACGTCTAACAACATTATTTTGGATTACGCCATTGTGCATTTGGATATATGTGATAAAACATTGAGGAACATTGAACTTTCAACAATTCTTCTCCTTGAGATACTGTCTTCCGCCATTAATGAAGGTACCCCAGAATGTAATCAACGTAATCAGCGTTGTTTACGTTTAGCATGCGCGCGCTGTCTACTGAACGTAAACAACACTGATTACGTCGAATACGTTCCTTGGGTACTCTCCAAAATGGCGGAAGACGTAACTCGGGTGAGAAGAATTGTTGAATAAATGATGTTATTATTGTTTTCTTGCGCACAAAAAGTATTCTCGTAGATTCATAAAATTAAGGCTGAACCACTGCTGTCACATGGACTATTTTACCAATGACCTTGATATGTGGATCTGGGAACATTGCAGCTGCATTGCTGTCTACAGAGGGTCAGAGAGCTCTCAGATTTCATAAAAAATATCTTAATTTGTGTTCCGAAGATAAACAAAGGTCTTACGGGTTTGAAACAACAGAGGGTGAGTAATTAATGACAAAATTTTGTTTTTTTGGGTGAACTAACCCTTTAAGTTGTAAAAATATGTGACGTTTTATGATGTATTTATTCTTTGTATTTTTTTACTGTATCAGTATTGGTGAGAATAACAGACTTCAAACATAAAAAAAATATATATTACCCCATACTTTTGAACAATAACACATATTTCAGCGTCCATGCAGCATGAGATCATGTAGTATATTTTAGTAAAATATTACAAAGAAAAACACTTTGTTCTTGGAATTAATAATGACCAGGAACCTGCATTAAGACAGTAAATAGAGTCAATTTTGAGTTGATGTTGACTTCAGAGCAGTGGAGTACCATGAACAAGGTTTGACTGGCGTAAACTGAGAAATGGCATGCGATCTGATTGCAGATTCTCAGATTCTTTAACACTTGTGCTCTCAAAAACACATCGATTCTGCCATGTTCATTTAAATTCTCAACAAGCGCTCCATAAAAACATTCTGCCTCAAAAAACAAGCCCACAGACAGGAATGGACAGTTTTGTCTGACTCAATCAATACCATCAATCTGTAGCTATCTTAAAAATCTGATATGATTAAACAAGAAGGAGGTGGGGGGTGGGGGGGTTGATGTGCACCTAAATCAATAAACTGTGGTAAATGCTTCCAAGGAGTGCAGCCATGAGATGAAATCAGAGCACCCTCACGCTCTCTCCTCTGAATAGCAGCACTCACCACAAGAGCAGCTTGGCAGCATTTATGGATCACGGGGTTAAAAGGGGACGTACAAGAAGGGACCACTGAGACAGAGGGATGTCAAAGCATTAAGACTCGACTGTCACATCTCTAATACGATGCTCTGAGATGGCCTTCCTCCACGGCCAACAGAAAGGGTCAATCAGAACACTCTAAACGTTCCAAACATCAGAGCTGTACAGACACGTAATGGACAGCAAACCAGAGGAACATACGCATTACTGTCAGTCTTTGTTACTTTGTCGGGTTGTGAGCCGTCTAGCTAGACAGCATTTAAAAGGCAAGGTCGTAACCATTTTTTGCGTCATAGATTTCATATTAAGCATACAAGTACTGTAACTTAATTAGATAAGACAGTGCAGGTCAAAAGTTCGGAACCAATTGTGCGATTTTTTCTTCAATGTTTTTGAAAGTAGTTTCTTATGCCCAACAAGGCTGCATGTATTTGATCAACAATACAGTAATACTACTAAACCATTATAAAAATAGTGAATGAATGAATGAATGAATGAATGAAGGAATGAATATGTGTGTGTGGGTGTGGTGATTGGTGTTTTGTCCACTATCATTTGTTTGTTTACATTTTGATGATTGATTGATTTTTGAATGAGTGATTTGACAAGTCTGTTAAATTGACATCTTAAATGACAATATATATAATATAATATAATAGAATCACACGAATCGTATTAAAGAAGGTATTTTCTAATCAAATTAGACTTTATACCCAATATTTGTGTTTTGTGTTGTTTTGTATCAATGAGATACTATAGTAGTTTTTGAAGTTAGTATTTGAATTTTCAGTTTTTAGATTTAATTTATATTTTCTGTTTTAATTTTAATTTGAGTTAGTTTTAATGATTGTGTTGTGTGTTTTTTGTCATTTTAGTAAGGTTTTTATATATTTATTTTATACAATTTTTGACACTGATTTATTTTAGTACAACAAGTTAAAATAAATTAAAATTATAAATGTTGCCTTTGCATTAACTGAAATAATAATAAAAAAAAGTGTTCAACTGATTTATTTTATTTCAGTTTGATTTATTTCAAGTAGATTCGTTCCCCTGTTACTGTTAGCTTTAAAACATACAAACCACAAACTCTATTGGAATTAATTTTATTGAGCTGAGCATAAATGAGTTAAAACTGAATAAATGCATATATAATAAACAATATGAATTAAATAAACACCTGAACATACAGTATTAGAATCTGCTGTATCTGCTGTCTGTAAAACAATGCATTATTTATTATTTTTGTATGTATTAATGAAAGTAAAATTTAAGTTTTTTTGTATTTCTGTGACTGCTGCACTATTAGCTCAGAAACATGCTAACAACAAACTATATTGCAATCAACTGTCCTTTACGAAAATTAACCATAGCTTTATTATAGTAAAAGTGTGGTAACCATGTTTTTGTGTGTTGATTACCATTTGTATAACCACAGTTTTACTACAAACACCATTGTTAAACTATGGTTAGTGTAGCCAAACCATGGTTAATTTGTGGTTACCGAAACTGCCTGGCAGCTCCAAATTTAGGCAACACAAATCAAAGCAGCTCACTAGGTGCGCATGGAACAAAGCTATTGTGTTTTCCATACTAATTATAAGCACTGGGGCGATGTACACATAAAGCCATAGAAGAAAGAGGCGATAAGATTATTAGACTAAGGCAGCTGAGGTGAGGCGAGACCTTGAGCTGTGTTTAGCTGGTCCCTGAAGGCAAGCCTCCAGGTATGAGACCGCCACTGATGCTGTTTGTTCTTAAAAGCTTTGTTAGAAAAGCAGAGCGGCACAGTAAGATTATGGCACTGTCTACCCCCGACTACATGGAAAAACATTCCCCGCCGATTTTGTGTTTGAAGTCGGAAGGTAATAGCCTGCTGGGACAATGTTTGTGTTTGTTTTTGATGACAGTTGAGAGGCATGACAAAATGTTCTTTGTGTATTGTGTCTTTGGCCACCTGGTCTGGAGCTACGTGAGGAGAAATCGGGGACTATCAGTTTCCGTGTATTACAAAAAGCAACAACATCTCATTTCCAATTCGTCTTCTCAGCAGCTCTTTGAACTCGCAACCTAAGTCAATCCGTTTGCATTCATTTTTGCCTCGTTTGGCGAGAACAAAGTGTGAATATCACTGCACTGAAATGTTTTTGAACTGCTATATTTCACTTATATGTTGAAAGCACTAACTTAAAAACCACAGAGTGTACTCAGAGAACTTTTTATAGAGTTTGTATCCCCTATGACAACACTGTGTTTTTATTGCACTGCCATTTCTTTAATGGATACTTCCAGATTGCTTTCGACAAAAAAATACATTCAGTTTCGACACAGAAAAGATGTGGTGCTGCACGGTTATTTAGTCCCTTTGAGATCCACCTCTATACAGCTTGGAAAAGGCTCTGACAATCGCAGGTATAAAAGACCGGTTTGTAAATGTTTCATGAGAAGCAAATACGTACAATTTCTATATACACTACACATCTTCTATTCAGTGGAGTTCTGTAATTGGCCACACAATGAAAAATGCCAAGAATAAAACGAGCTGTGACTATTACAAACACTGGACACTGAAGAGTCTGAGTATTTGAAGTAAGTAAATGTACAAATAAGGAAGTATTTTATTTATTTGTATTTATTTTATTTTTTTTAAGAAATCTTTGAACAACCATCAGTCAGTATGTTAATAATAGGCATGCTAATAAGCAATTGGTTAATAGTGAGATTTGTTCCCTAAACTAAAGTGTCGATTTATTAGTTAGGCGTCTAATGATTTTAGCACACTATAGTGCTATGCTAGCTTGTAGCTTATTTGGAGTAGAAGAGATTTGAGTTAAAGTTTCCTGTATTTATTGTTTTATTAGGTTTCAGCGACACAAAGTACCGTTGTAGATTTATAGTAAATTATATTAGTCATCACTTACCTGTTGACAATACTACCGCAGTAGAAAAAAAAAAAAAAAAAGTAAGACGAGTAATACCAAACCAGTCATATTTCCTGTTGTAGTGTGGGGCCTGAGTGTGATTTTTATTTGTATTTTTTTCAGTTCCAGTGAAATAACATGTGAGTGTAAAAGGAGTGATACTACCACTGAATACATTTTACTGCAAGATATTTTACTGCTCAGGGTGAACATATGTCATTAATGTATGACCACAGCGTATTATATTCTGCTTAACATGGCATTATGTTTGCATATGTATTAATCTAAGCAAAATTGACATGCTACTTAAAAAACACATGCATGTTATATGTGTTGTTTGTGTTTTCAGCTGGATAGTGTTTGCTCATTTGCAATGCATCTCTAAAATTTTAAAACAAAATATCCAGCACAAGTGAATATGTTCTTTATAAGATGTTTATCAGATGTTTGAACACAATAATTAGATATGGTTTTTTTCCCCTTCCCCAGATGAAGCTCCAACTAACTATTAATAAGAAGCAAATTATGAGTTTACTGAGGCAAAAGTCAATGTTAATGATTTGTTAATAGTGAGAATTTGACCTTAAAATAAAGTGTGACCAAAATGTGTCTTTGCTATTCAGGCATTAATTTAGCAAATTTTACTGGTATTCTGATATACAATGCATGCTTTTCACCATTAATTTCAAATTTGAAATAAAAGTCCTGCCCCATATTTTCCTCTTTAAATATTCTGTTTTCCTGGAAAATCCAATCATTATAAAAGTAAAATAGTTTGCCAATGTCAAAAGTATGCTTCCAATACATTACATGAACCAAACTACAGAAAGAGACTTGCTGAGTAATAATGTTACACCACTTTAATTAAAAGGAAGTGACATAACTGTGCAACTACTATTCCCTAATTAGTGACTCTAAAATAATTTAATTGCTTTTAAGATATAACCGTCATATTTTTGCCATAAGGTTATTTCGCCATGAGGAAGAGGACAATAACCACCAGGGAAAACGTGCTGATCAAAGCACTCAGCAAACGATCAAACCTGCTGAAGGTCCCAGTGGTGCAGGCCATGTTCTGCTGCATGCTGTCCCAAGTAGAAAAAAACAGCGTTAATGGTGCAACATCATATCCTTCCCTCTGGATCACTGACGCCAAGTCTCGTGAGCCTCAAGCTATCCATATTTCAACCAGATAATGATTTAAAAAGCACAGGAACAGGGACAAGAGTCACTGCAACTCACGGCTAGACGTGCAAAGTAGAAGCCTGTTTATCCTAAAGTAAGAGACTACAATAATAAAGAGTAAAAGATACCAAAAGAAAGCAGAAAGCCAAAAGTTAGATAGAAAGGTGAAGCACAACTCCCTTGAGCTTGACATAATGATAGCTGTGGAGGCTTTTTCCACAATCTCCACTCCAACAAAGCTTTCCAATAGCATTTGGTATATTGTGTAGGCTCTAGTTATAGCGTTCACTCAAAAACATTATGTATTCGGTCAAACTCAGCTGAATATTGGTCTATACTTCCCACAAACCTTCAGAAGGCCTGGAATACTACACACAATCATGTGGATGATTTTAATAATACTGAAACAAGAAACGCCGGTTTTGAGATTTGGTCGAGGTCAACTACTTTTAAATTGATGCAGTGTAGTAAAAAACGCAGCTTTGATGACAAAAAGACACTGAAGAACATCAAGATATGAAGCAATGGCCAAAGCAGGAATACAATCTTGGAATGATTGACAAAATCTATTATAAAATTGATTGGCTGTGGGCTGTAGGTCAGTGATGGGCATTTGTTCAATGATTTCGAAATAAAAAACAAACAATATTCTGATTTATGTTTTTATAAAATGTATATTCAATGCCTTTGTCTTCTATAAAAATTTAATATCTCAATATTTTCCTAATTTATTGGCTTTTTTCAGCAAACAACCTTAGTAATTTCACATTGCACTGATTAATGGAGCTTTGTAACAGTTTCACCAGAGACTACATGCTGACTTTATAATAATTGTATCACTCATCTCATATCCAGACAAGCTTCTCTTAGTTATATGAATATCACTGTATGACATTTTTTATAATACACTTAAGCCAAATGTGATGCTTGCCTGGTGTGGCCAAAGCCAAGCATTGAAGTCTGGCATGATAGCATGTATAATTAAATGTATGCTTGATAAATTTTGAATATCAGTGAAATTAACAGATAGCAGTGTTGCCATGACTCCCTTTTAGAATGAAATACATTTCTTTTTTGTGGGTAAGTGGGTGAAGTATGTATGCACAGTAAAAATCCATTAACGTTTGCTACAGAAATGCTCTTCTCATCAAGGGATCTCAACCTCTGATTCAAATAAACCACTTCAGCTCATCTATTATTCAAACCCAAGTTCCATCTACAAATGTATTCATCTACGCAAGTCAGTAAATTGAAAGGGATGGGGAAAAAAGATGGAAAGGCGGAAACAGAACAAAATGATTGTTCTGTATGATGGCAAATTTGTTTAATATAACTAGGAATGTGCACATCATTGTATGAATCATTTCCATTAAGCAGTAATAACATCACTGAAGAGTAGAGAAAAAAAAAAGTCACTTTTTTTCACTATGTGAGGATAAAATCATTCAATAAAAATAAATTGTGTTGCATTCATTAACCGAAACTGAATCAGTCTGATCTCAGAGTTTTGGTTTGTTTAGTTGGTGTAAAAATGATCATCTTTGTCTACAAATAGTGTAATTGCAGTTGAACACGTGCAAAAATTCAAGCTTGGATATCTAGAAGTGCTTGTTTTGATGTACTTGCATATATGTTGGGTCTTTCTCTTTATCATCCACCATCTTGGATGTTTTTTTTTTCTTTGAGCTTGTCGCAGTGCATTATGGGATCCATTTATCTGCAATGTTTGTACCACTTTCTTGTGAATGCACTTTCTGTAATAATACCTAAAACAAACACAATGCATAACTAAAGCATTTTTGCAATATAACAGTAGAGTACGCATACACAAAATATACTAAATTTGGTTTAATATTGCACTTTTGAACTACATTTTTCAACTAAAATTGTATTTTTGTTGATTAAATTATTGACAGATTAAAGATGACATTTTAGTCAAATTGACTAAAATAAATTAAAATAACGTCCATCCATATATATACATATACTGTATATCAAGTGCTGTCAAGGGCTATAGATAATCAATTGACCTTAAGTTGCTTCAAACCGTGTAGTACAATAGGTTTTTCAGCAAAATTTTGATTATGTTGATAATTTAGTGGCTTTAGAAATTTGCGTATTGTGGTAGGATATACAGGTTTAATAGGGTTAAAAAATATTTTCTTTGAAAGAAAAAAAATGGTCACACTTTATTTTAACGTCCAATTCTCACTATTAAAAAACCATATGATATTTGCCTCAATAAACTAATAGTTTAGTAAGGTAGTTGTTAAGTTTAGGTATTGGGCAGGATTAATGATGTAGAATTTGGTCATGCAGAATATGGGATTTATAAGTACTAATAAACAGACAAATGTTAATGATAGGCATGCTAATAATCAACTAGTTAATAGTGAGAATTGGTCCCAATACTACCAACAAACTTATGACTAAAACAACAAAGAACTGTATAAAAAGCCTGTGATGACTCAAAATGCTGTGTAAGTAGACCGCTTACTAGCTTTTGGAACACAACTAGAGGTACGTGTGCATAAAGTAGGAGAGGAGGACAGAGAAATGTGTGCATATGTGTGATCATTCAGCAGGCTTGCTAAAGCCCAGAGTTGGGCGGAAATGAAAGCCGCTTTTGACACTTATCTGCCACATCCCTCACTCGGGGAACGCCGGCACAGCGCTGGACCACCCCTGATAACCGCTTAATCAGTCTCGGCTATTTATGAAGGACGACCCCTATGCGGACAGGATTTTTAATTTGCCGTGTAATCGTGTACACTGTAAATTGGAGCACAGGGCTAGATTAAATTTAAAAGTCAAATGATTTGTAGAGGACTAAGTTTGTGCGGTGTGGTTTGCGAGATGATGATGATATTATACATGCGGTCCTGCGTTGACAACTCGGCAAACTTTTTGAGATTGGCGTCCTGCAACTTTGTAGATTGGCTTGACATCGGCACAGTGGGCGGCACTTTCAATCAAGATAAAAATGATGTTGTCCCTGTAACTAACGTACTGAAGAAACACTCTCCATATTAGCATAACAACAGATGCAATTCTTTGAGACGTATCTGTTTTAATTGGTAATATGAGTATAAAAAAAAAGTGAATTAAAAACTTCATGAATAAACCATTAAGGAATATCCGTTTCTTATTTGGCTTCTCGTGGGTCTGTCTAAAGTGGTTTTACAGCCAGAATGCAGTTCATTTCAATCTTGTATAAATCCATAAAATTAGCAACCGAAAGTGGAAATTCATTCCAAGGGAAAGTGAAACATGAATACCAGCTCTGGAAAAAAATGGAAAATGGGGGTGGGGGGAGTGGAGTGCAATCTGTTCCTGGAGATGATCTGGGTATTTTGTAGGATAAGATGCAGAAAGCTGAATGTGGTTTCCATGTGTTAAATATGTGCCAGAGGAACAGAAGACCCGTCATACTCCATGTCACATGGCTGATAAAAGGAGAGGAGATGCAACACTCACATCAGTCATATCAGAAGCCTAAAAAAGATTGTATTCTAAGAAATAAAAATCATCTGTTGGTGATAATTAAATGTTTTGACATTTTTTTGAGGCTGCATCCACACCACTAGGTGTCAGTATAAAGTCCAAGGCCGCTATGGCATTAGTCAGCAAAAAATAAAAATGTTTTTGAAATCAAATATTTATTAATATTTTATATCATTGATATAACAGTTTTCTAAAGGCCACAAAATCTATCCATACAGTGCCTACCAATAATGTGGAGCCTTTGATTTTGACAACAAAAGACATTGGAAGCTTTTGCTATTCTAACTATGGATGATTACATGGTTACTGGCATTTTATTGTCTGCATCAAATATTGTTTTCCCCTTCTGTTTGCAATCAGAACAGACCTGTGACCCATTTTAACAGTCAGTTAACAGCTACTTCTGTAAAGCCTACTGTAGATTTTCAACATGTTATTTTTCTGCCCTTTCTATTCCTATTCAATGGAGAGAAAAAATAAAATAAAGATTGTGTTTACATTTGTCTCTGTGCATTTAGCTGCAGATCACAATTTATTTCCATTTCTTTAGCCACAGTCCGTGGTTCCTCCTCCTCATTAAAAATGTTTATTGTCAGTATTGAGACATGAGTACACAATTAATAGCTCCAATTTGTCTCTGTGCAAGCTTCTCTAATTGCAGGAAACCAAGTTTTTGCAAGAGGATGCACATTATCAGCTTGAAAAATCACTCAACTAATGGGCCTTAATTTGATTTAATTACCAAGTTCATTAAAGGGGCGAATTAAGACATGTTTAGCCAGAGGGCTAGTCAATTCTCCTCTATGTTACTCACTGCTTAGCATGATTTGGTTTATATGAGAAGAGAGGTAGTATGCTTGTCTGGGTATATACATATGTTGAACTTGGCACCAGTCGTTGAGTTTGTGTACAGAAACATAGCCATTCAGAAGAGTATAATCTGAGGTTTAAGATTAATTTGCATATCTAAGAAGGGGAAAAAAACAATGTTGGCAAGCTAATTATGCATTAATCTTGCTTGTGGCCTAGTGCAGTGGTCCTCATTAAACATCAGTACAACATCAGTAGGAAGGAGTTACTTGGCTTCTTAGGACGTCTTTTGAATCTCCACCTTTTTTCTACAGTGGATCGGTTTCAAAGACATCTATGCTGCTGTCTTAAGGTGCAGTCACATTTACTGTTGTTCTGTGAGTTTTTGTGGGTGAAATCCAGTCATTTTAATAGGAATTCATGCAATCATGATTTTTGTGTGAAGGTTTCACAAAAGATTTCCCCACGCAGATCTCACAACGGGTTTAAGGTGGTTGATTTGAAAGAGATTTTTTTTTTTTTTTTGTGAATTGTGCTTCATACATCACTACACTATTGACAACAGACAATTTACCTTTTTTGCCTGCAAAATGTCACTGAAATGTCACTAATGTCTCTCAAAGCCTGGTTATCACATTTTAATCATGACAACTCTTGGAATATTTTAGCATGGTAATGGATATGACAATGTTAATGTATTTGGTATTGGCAGAATAAATCTGTTACGCTGCTGCTGCTGTTGGTTATTGCTGTTGTTGTACATTATTGCTGCTGCAGCAAAACAAGTACAGGAACTTGCTACTACCAATACATATGCAGATACGGTGCTGTAAGTATTTAAGACAGCCTGCTGCTGCAGATCTATACAGGTGGAGCTGAGGAAGGTGGAGGGTTTCAGAGGAACTCTGAAAATGCACTCCGAAATGCTCTAGTGAATGCAAACCAGCCATTTAAATGTAAGGTCACTGGCTGCGTATGCAACATGAACCAATTAGCTTGTGCCAAGTAGTTTAACACTGTAAATATCATCAGTTTGTGCTAACAGCCCATCAGCCTGCGTCATCTAGAGTTTCACAACTGAACTTAGCATATATGAGAATAGGAAAGGTGGAAGTACTCTGTATAGGTTTTTTTGAATCAAGAAAGCCTACAATACCTGGTTAAAGATTTAGCACTGCCACATAAGGGGTAGACTAGTTAAATTTTTAGTAACTGAAATCTACAGTGGGGAAAAAGTATTTAGTCAGCCACCAATTTGTGCAAGTTCTCCCACTTAAAAAGTTGAGAGAGGCCTGTAATTTTCATCATTTGGTATACCTCAACTATGAGAGACAAATGAGAAAAAAAAATCCAGAAAAACACATTGTAGGATTTTTAAAGAATTAATTTGCAAATTATGGTGGAAAATAAGTATTTGGTCAAAAAAAAAAATTTCATCTCAATACTTTGTTATATAAACTTTGTTGGCAATGACAGAGGTCAAACGTTTCTGTAAGTCTTCACAAGGTTTTCACACACTGTGCTGGTATTTTGGCCCATTCCTCCATGAAGATCTCCGCTAGAGCAGTAAT
Organism: Sinocyclocheilus anophthalmus; assembly: GCA_018155175.1. Classification (NCBI taxonomy): domain Eukaryota; kingdom Metazoa; phylum Chordata; class Actinopteri; order Cypriniformes; family Cyprinidae; genus Sinocyclocheilus; species Sinocyclocheilus anophthalmus. The sequence goes on along the minus strand of JADLZN010006000.1, from coordinate 93,054 downwards.
GTTTTGGGGCTGTCGCGGGCAACACAGATTTTCAACTCCCTCAAAAGATTTTCTATGGGGTTGAGATCTAGAGACTGTCTAGGCCACTCCAGGACCTTGAAATCCACTCCTTCATTGCCCGGGCGGTGTGTTTTGGATCATTGTCATGCTGAAAGACCCAGCCACGTTTCATATTCAATGCCCTTGCTGATGGAAGGGTTTTCACTCAAAATCTCACGATACAATGGCCCCATTCATTCTTTCGTTTACAAGGAACAGTCGTCCTGGTCCCTTTGCAGAAAAAAAGCCCCAAAGCATGATGTTTCCACCCCCATGCTTCACAGTAGGTTTGGTGTTCTTTGGATGCAACTCAGCATTCTTTCTCCTCCAACACGACAAGTTGAGTTTTTACCAAAAAGTTCTATTGTGGTTTCATCTGACCATATGACATTCTCCCAATCCTCTTCTGGATCATCCAAATGCTCTCTAGCAAACTTCAGACGGGCCTGGACATGTACTGGCTTAAGCAGGGGGACATGTCTGGCACTGCAGGATTTGAGTCCCTGGCGGCGCAGTGTGTTACTGATGGTAGCCTTTGTTAATTTGGTCCCAGCTCTGCCAGGTTTCATTCACTAGGTCCCCCCCCCCCCCCCCACCGTGTGGTTCTGGGATTTTTGCTCAAAGTTCTTGTGATCATTTTGACCCCACAGGGTGAGATCTTGCGTGGAGCCCCAGATCGAGGGAGATTATCAGTGGTTTTTTATGTCTTCCATTTTCTAATAATTGCTCCCACAGTTGATTTCTTCACACCAAGCTGCTTACCTATTGCAGATTCAGTCTTCCCAGCTTGGTGCAGGTCTACAATTTTGTTTCTGGTGTCCTTTGACAGCTCTTTGGTCTTGGCCATGGTGGAATTTGGAGTGTGACTGTTTGAGGTTGTGACAGGTGTCTTTTATACTGATAACGAGTCAAACAGATGCCATTAATACAGGTAAGGAGTGGAGGACAGAGGAGCCTCTTAAAGAAGAAGTACAGGTCTGTGAGAGCCAGAAATCTAGCTTGTTTGTAGGTGACCAAATACTTATTTTACAGAGAATTACCAATTATTTAAAAAATCCTACAATGTGATTTTCGGATTTTTTTTCTCATTTCGTCTCTCATAGTTGAGGTATACCTATGATGAAAATTACAGGCCTCTCTCATCTTTTTAAGTGGGAGAACTTGCACAATTGGTGGCTGACTAAATACTTTTTTGCCCCACTGTATGTTGGTGAGTAGTTGTCTAATTGCTTGCTTAATTCATGTGGGTTCCCATTGGTCCTGAACGTTTGCGATCCATACGGGGATCCCCCACTGTCCGTTTGTCACAGGGCCACACTAGTAGCACTGGACTAAGGATGGCCTGCTAACCAGACGTTATTGATGTTATGTCTTTTTGGAGAAACTTATATACTGTATATAGAGTGCCTCCAAAAAGTGTCTTGGGGATATGGAGGCTTAGTGTTCTTGCTATGTTGTTTTGGTGTTGTAAAGATCACGGAGTGCAAATAAGTGTTTTGGTCAAAGTAAGTGCATGGTCAAGTAGTTACATGCTTCCCTCCTGATCCAGGGCTTTTAGCGAATCAGTATTCTATGGGAAAGCAGAAAGCATCCTATAGCACTCTAAATATGCAAGATGGGGGGCAAAGTAGGGAAGCAGCCATTTTAACCCTTATTAAGATCCCTCCAAAATGAAGATGTAGAAAGAGAAAGGTGTAGGATCCTTGTTCTGCATGGGAATTAGGGAGTGCAAATAAGGGTTTTGGTCAAGGTAGGGACAGGGTCCAGTGGTCATATGTAAGTAGTGGCAGCTTCTCCTAAAGAGCTTAGTATCTAAAGGACCAATGGTCATGGCAGCCCCTGCTCCCTAGCCCAGCATTCCCCTACGTGTCTTTACATTTCACTGGTGCAGGATTTGCTCCCTTCGTGGAGCTATCGTGTATGACAAGGCATCACTATCTGTCTTCTAGTGCTGTTAACTCACGGCACCCCTCCTCTTTTGTGCCTGTACCAGTTGGGAGCCTGACTGCAGGGTGGCAATCGAAGGGTTGGGACAGCACTGATGTGAGGGGAGGCAGGTACACTGTGATAATGAACCCCAAGAGAGGAGACATTTCTTAGGCTTGGATTAGCAGTGAGAGACCCCCAGTGCATTGTGACATTCTAAAATTATTTCCGATGTGATTGTACAATAATGAGCGTGTGCATGCATGCATTTCTTGCAGTGTATCCTCTAAGATCTCAAAGTAATTTCAACACTCATTTTCTTTTTTTCATATGTGCTAGCATGATATATTTAGCTTGCAAATGGATGGATGGGATGATCAATAAATATGAAAAAATATATTACATCCTATGGAAATATATGAGCTGGAGGGTAAAGAAGCAGTCTTCATAACAGTTCAGAGATGGAAAAGAAACCAAGGTTCGTGAAAAATCTAAAAATAGAAGGTTCACTCCCCAAGGCCAAATGTCTCTTCTGCCATGCAATATTCTACAGATCTAAAAGCAAGGTTGTTATTTGAACATTTATAATACAGAAATAGAGTGGGGGACAAAACCTATTATATTTGAGAAGCAGAATTTGATAACAAACAACAAACAAAATAAACAGTTTTGTCTACCTCAGGCAAGTACACCTCCATTTTAGTGAACTAATGAAACGTAAATCGCCTTCAACCCACTTTAGGGGCCCTGTTAGATGAACGTAACCCATCTCGAGGGGATGAACCTCAATTTCAGGCTTTTCTAATGTCCTACAGATTCTACATTTCAATTCCTCGATCTTTGGTCTTGCTGGCATCACATTTACACAAATGTAATCTCATACATTTGTGCAGTAATATCGATATGCTGCTTTTCACTGCTGTCAGCAGAAAAAGGAATTAGAGATTTCCTCATTCCACCTTTAAAATCCGACTAGGACGACACCTCAGCACCCGTCGTCCTTGGTTGTGTTAATAGCAACTGTCACTGTGGAATCACCAGAGGAAAATAAAAATAATATGCATTAGATTTTTCATTTATACATTTTATTTTTCACTACCAGAAACAGCCCTACCCTGATAGTTTTATGTAGTCATAAATGAACCAATGAGTCATAAATTTCCCCCCGCTGTTTTTGTTCCAATGTTTGTCCTCCATTTGTGTTGATAGAAACAACTGCCAAAAAGAAAGTCTTAACTGTTACTTTCATCAACTGGTGATTCAAAAGAAATGTAATCAAGTTGCGTATTCATCTGAATTTGACAATCAGTACAGCTGTTCTTTGGTGTCACATTATCTCAGCTTGCATCTGCAAAAAGCGTGTAAATTTACGAGCACAACTGTAATTTCAAATTTATATGTCCACTTGCTTGGTGTTCAGTAACTAGCTCATCCAGTTCGCTCGAACCACAAGTTTAGCTTCCTCTTGAAGAGTTAAACGACTTTTGCAGCAAGTTCACTGCACTGCGCTCTTTGCCATAAAAAGTGACCCACCGAGTCGAGACCTTCTCACTGAGCCTCATGAATTCCATGCTTCATACTGCATGGCTGTCCTCCCCGGACTGTAAATTAACCTCATGGTGAGGCCAGGCGGTCTCTCAAACCTGGACCTGCACTCCATGTTAAGTGTGACGGTAATTGAGATTTCTGCTTCCGCAAGGGTGAGTGACTCTGAGGGGTCAGGCGGTCAAGGCTCAATATTTGAGCTTGAACTTCACTTTTCCTCTTGCTTTCATCTCTTTGTTCGTTCTACTTTCTCTCTAACACACACAAACCCACAGCCACCATCCTCAGAATGAGCAAGATGTGATAAAGATCAAACATTTTTCTTACAACAGGAGCTTGTTCTTAAAGGTGCTGATCATTTCATGTGCACAACCAACTACTCAACATTAGTAATTTGCTAGGTTAGGGAAAAGTTACTTATGTTTGTAAGATTATTTTGCAAAAGAATCTGCAGATTCAAATTCAGAATCAAATTTGTAAAATAATTTGGCTTCATATATGATCAAACAAAAGATCACACCACTGGTTTAGCCACAATTTAATGTCAATCTGATGCAATATTTCATTTAAACAGTGGAATGCTGTTGGTAAAAACAAAAATGAGATGCAATGAGAACTGATCCAAATCACTCGCTGAATTGAAATGGATTCAAATTTTGAGATGTTGAGACTCCTGCCATTATTAAAAACATAAACATCATAGATTAATCTGCATCTTCACAAAATAACTGTACTCCTCATATATGGTAATACCTGTAACATTATAAATAACCCAAAGTAACGCCAAATGCCAAATGTTTGTCATTGAAATGCCAAATATTTCAGAAACAGTTTAAGGTCCAATTCTCGCCATTAACAAACCATTAACTAGGACTTTTGCCTCAAAAAACTCATAATTTCCTGCTTATTAACATTTAGTACAGTGGTTGTTAGGTTTAGGTATTAAGCAGGATTAGGGATAGGATTATGGGTGTAGAATATGGTCATGCAGAATAATATGTGCTTTATAAGTACTAATAAACAACCACTATGTTAATAATATGCATGCTAATAAGCAATTAGTTAATAGTGAGAATTGGTCCCCATGCTAAAGTGTTACCCACTTTAGAATAGGGAACACATTAACTATTAGCTAAGAGTTTTCCCTCAATAAACTGCTAATTTGCTGCTTATTGATATTTAATAAGGTAGTTGTTTAGGTATGGGGTTGGATTAAGGGCTAAAATATGGTCATGCAGAATAAGTCAATGATATGTGCTTTATAAGTACTAATAAACAGCCAAAATGCTAGTAATATGCATGCCAATAATAAGCAGCTAGTTAGTACTGGGAATTGGTCCTTAAACTAAAGTGTTACCAATATTTCTCTATTTGGTAAAGGTTGTGTGCCTCTGATTATGTTGCTGTTTACCTCGTGGCAGTCAAGTGGAGTCTTAAGAACTGTTTTCTTCAAATACATAACATAAAGACATCTGTTACATCCAGACTTCCTTTGCTGGACCGTATCACCACAAACCCAGGCGAAACAGATCTGAGTCCCTGAGTAGCGACATTTGAATGAAAAAACCTTGCATGAATACAGTCCAATTAGAATAATCCTCTTGTCGCACTGTGCCACTAAACATTTCACATCAATTAGCCGACATTTGAGCACTTCAGTCTATTCTCTTTATGTCTCTGAAAGAGTCCAGAAGGAGATGAGACCTCAGGTGAGAAAGGAGGAGAATGATGGCTAAGCTGAACCAAAAACAATAATGTCCACTTCCTGTTACGGCTCATTAACATGCTGAGAAAAGAATGTCTAATGAATTTAGCGATCAATGAAGAAACCTCCAACATTTTGCAGTGGGGTGTATCAAAGCCCTCTGGTCAGACTTCATAAATTAGTGTTTTTTATGAGGTCAACTGCAGAGGAGTAAGTTAGCAAATCTCTGCTAATTTTATGTGTGGCCTTTTGAGGATTGTACATATAGTTTAAAAATATGAAAATTATCTTCATTGAAATGCAACATAGATCAGATCAGTCCAAGGAAAAGAAACAAGAAAATCTTTTAAAAGTCTAGTTTAAAATATGTGCCAATTTCTTAGAAATGCTATGTCATGAATACACCTGAGTTTCTATACAATGTTTTAGCTAAGTTTGAAGTTAATGTAATTTGGTGTAACCATCAAGCAAACACAAACAACCATTAAAGTCATAGCATTTTTCTTCATATCATACATGTGAATGTACAAATCTTAATCATTGTTTTAAACAACTTTGAACCTTTTCAAAGGTAAAGAAGTATTTTTCAAAGACAATGACTTTTTAAAAAAAGGCATAAAGTATTACATAAATATCACTACATTTTTGAAGGGTTGTACCATATGACAACCCAAACTAGCTTTGAACTAACCTTGTCATTACAAATCCAAATTATCTGCTATTTTAAGATACCTCGACACATAATCATGCTAGTCGCACCACATGACCGATTTGGTGGATAACATTTCATGTTTTGCTTGTTTTTGATGTTTGTTTGTTTGCATGCTGGTCGCACCACATTACCGATTTGGTGGATAACATTTCATGTTTTGCTTGTTTTTGTTGTTTGTGTTTGTTTGCATGCTGGTCGCCCCACATGACTGATTTGGAGGATAAACATTTTTCAAATGTATCTAATATTTTAACAATTAACATATCTAAGCAAAAATGCTGATTAGTAATAACTAATAATTAATAAGGAATTATACAACTATAATAAGTATATCTTACTGTACCTGGATACATACAGTAAACTCACTTTAAGTGGTATGTACAATATAGCAAATTTTAACTGTTTGATTGTTATATTGTTGAAAAACTATATCGCACAGCAACATATTCAAAGTTGGAAATATAGTACATCCTACATTACCTGCATACATACAGTACACTCACATAAAGCAACATACTATATAGCATATCTCGGCTGCGTGTTTATATCTACACAAAAATGCAAACTGCATTATCGCACACCTCTCTATATAAAGTTGTATGTACATTATATCCGACTTCATTCGCATACATACATACTGTATACTAGCATATAATTCTGCGATTACCACAGAACATAATTTTCACATATCCATCAGTTTGTAAAATCAAACAAGAATCATATTGACAGTAATGTACTTGGAAATGGAAATTCAACGAGGCATTTCAGAAAGTTTAAAACCAAAAATTGTGCTTTGGCCCACAGATTTCAGATTCATTATTGTACATACAAGTTTTGTTTGTTTTTACAAACAACATGCCAGAGATGCGGTCCATACAAAGTAACTACTGAATCCAGAACATTCCTTAAGGAATCAGTCCTGTTTAATACCTAATTTAGTGCTTTATTAAACCACAGCGTTGCATTGAACCAGTACGAGATGAAGCTCCACATGGAATTAAGACTTGTTTTAAAACAAGGACAATATCAGATCCAGTTGTTCCTCCTCTTTTTTAGGGAAGAGTGAAAGCGAGGAACTCCATTAAATCAATTAGACAGCTCATTAATGTGTAGAGGCACGCTGGCCAAATATCCAAATCACTCATGGTGTTCTCCTGCATCGATTGAAATACTTTCAAAAAACACTGACAGAAACTCTTAAATTCCCTGCTGGCCACAGTTGAGACCATTTGCAATCTGTTTATCAGACTACTTACTCAATGTTTTTAAATACAAAATAATATTCTTGAACGTTAAAGGCTCGTTTGCTGTCCTTCAACAGACCTGACAGGTTGTTCTATACAATTCATAGCTTAAAGTACGAATAGTTCCGAAAAGACCTTTAAAATATTCTATCAAGCTGAAGGTTAACTGATGTGTCCTTCCACGGTTGAATGCGGGACAGCACATTTGGAATCAGATATGATTTTATATTTTATTTTTATGAGACTGCCCTACCCAGCAATAGGCCTACAAACTCGGAGTGCGGAGAGGGCCTTCTTTTATTTGAACTGACAGATTTAGCTTTTTCTCGCATTAAACTCAATTTGAAATAGCATTCGCTACTCATTTTATTACCATAATGTGATGTATTTCTGAGTGAAACAAGATATTCAACAAGAAAAAAAAAGAGCAGGGGCAAACTTTATATATATATATTTAAACACCAGGAATTGACTGGATTGTGAAACATAAGTGTAAGGAAAAATAAATATAGAAGAAGAAGACAAATGTTATCGAGATTATATATATAATATTATATAGTATAAATATATATATATATATATATACAACAGTGAGTAAATATTAGCAAATACTTATTAACTATTAAATACAATAAATCATTATTATTGTTTTTTTTCTCCTATAGCTTATACCGTATATACACAGACACATATGCTAAAGTGCCATGAGATAAGACTGTGACTAAAGCCATGATGCGATCAGCCAATCAGAGAGAGGCACATCAGCAAGAGCCGAGCTGAATGCTGTTATCTGTGGTGGACGGAGGTGAACCCGTGATTTTGGCTACACTGCTTTCAGCATATTTTAATATTGGGCTTTCAGATCTAGCAAATCGATCCAAGATATATATATCCCTCTTTAAGGTCAGTAGAGGACAATCACTGCCTATGAGTGTGTCTGCCAGACCTGATCTCATCTCTCTCTCTCCCTTTCTCATTACCTGCATTAACATGCACTGAATTAGATCACCTCATTGGGTCCGTTTCAAAGCCACACTTTCCCTCGATACAACAGAGTGACCTCACCATGCACTGTAATAGAATCATAAGGATACTTATTCTGAGATTCATAAACAAGTTTATTACCATCACACACTATTATAAGATTAATTCACGTAAACTGGGCCACTTTTTCAACTATTTCATTTAATTCGATTTAAAATAAAATACAATTCAGGATTTAAAATTAATAATAAATAAATCATATATTCAGTTAAACTGGGGTTATTTTTTTCACAGCAGTCTAAATGGCCAAAGTGGCCCAATTTACTTCTACAGTATTGTAAAATAATGGCAAAACATATAAAATGCAAATTCCATAATTCCAAACATTTCCTAAATGTTGTGTCCTTTATTGTTGTGTTTACACATGTGCAACAAGCTAACTGGGCTCCATGGCAGTAAAACTGGAGGAGCGATCGTGTTTGAACAAAAAAACGTGTCGTAAATCTTTAGCGTCTTAAATGAAGCTTTCATATCCAGAGAGAGGACTCTGATGTGGTTGGTAATGGGTCTGTGAAATGCAGAATGTACCCTCAGAGCTTTAGCTCCAGATGGGACGAAGAGCGTTAGTTGCACATCTTACCAAACGCTCACAGATGTAACCACAATGGTAATAAACTATCCAGAAACTTCTAATTTTGTCCAAACTCTTGTCCCAGAATCTAACTCAAGATAAAATAGACTATACAGAGAAAATATAACCTACAATAACTGATATTAGCAGTTGAAGCAGACTATATGTATAAACAATTACTATTTCTATTCATATCTATTGCTATTTAATTTATTACAAAAAAAAACAGTAGGGAACTGGAAAAACTTTATTCTTAAATCACTTGAAAATTATACGGTTCATAAAACTCTGTATAAATACATAGTAACTTTTACTGTGCTATATATTTATAGAACATTTTACGAACTGCAATATTTGTAATTTGTAAGTTATTTTAAAAACGAATTTATTTAACTGTGTTTATGAGGTCACTCACTTAAAACTGGCATTTTGACAATTTTTCTTGGATTTGTCACGAAAGATAACTCAGTGTGCTACTGGCGTGCTGTGTGAAGCAGCTTTCTGTGCGTGTGTCAGATGCCTGTGCTCACAGAGAGCTGATACACAAATATTGGACTATATTCGTATAATATTTTATTTTACCTGTTAGTGATGTCTTAATTATTTAATGTATGTTCAAATAAATCTGTTATGAAACAAGTTATGACAGCCACTCTGTAAATTATTATAATTCAACAAATATAACTGTCTAATTAGAAGTAAGTTAAAAACTGTATAGATATATATATATATATATAATATATATTATATATATATATATATATATATATATATATATTATATATTCAGTTGCTGTCAACGATTAATCGCGATGAAGCACACCCAAAATAATAAGATTTGTTTACATAATAAGGTATGGGTGCTGTGTATATCTATTATGTATATATAAATACAACCAAAGCATGTATATATTTCGAAAAATAGTTGTTATAAGTAAAGCTGCAGTTCGTAAGTTTTGGCTCTTTGTCGCCATCTCTGTTTGAAAACCTGCAACTGCAGCTATTTGCGGAATTATCTTCCTTGCGTGGGTTGTGCGCAAGTGCACAACTCCAGCGCGGATGAATCTAACCGGTGTGGATACTGCACTTGTCTCACAGATTCTACATCTGAAGGTATGACCCAAATAAGAGTTTTCACTGAAGAATGTCATCTGAATAAGTAAGTAACAACTGCCACTTTTGTTCTGTTCAACTGAGGAAAAAAGCATTTCAATAAATTACGTAATCAATGGTGATTAAATCTAACAATTGGTTAGCTCATATCACATCAAACCGTGCCAATTATTATTACTGTTATTACTTTTTCAAATTGTTGATGTTAATAACATTAGCATTGCGTGAGTATGTGTATTTAGTGTGTATTAGGGTTACCTGTAGATTTCAATTTCTGTACAGTTGAATCTCTAATTATCATACCATTTGAACTTCATGTAAAGAAATTGTTCTTGTAACCCAAAAAGCAAATTAAAGTTCCTTACAACTCGTTCTCTTTGAAATAAATATTTTTATCATAATGAACATGGCAAGATGAGAAAAAAAGCACAACATAAGAAACTCAATAACTGTATTGATTAAGCGAACAAGTATGCTACTGTTACCTAATTACCTAATGAACCATTGAAATGTCTAACCTGTCCAGCAGAAAAAAGCCGTCTCTGTGTCCGTTTTAAACCCCTTCGAAACACAGAGTTCACGCCACCTTTCAAAAGTCCTGCCAATACTTATTTTTGTTTTAGCAATTGCCCGGTCGCATTCTCTTTTTTTTCTGTAGCCATTTCTCAGTACGGGTTCTTTTGGTTTTAACTACGGGTGAATCTCCAGTCACTGATGATTGTTGTTTCGACCTTTCTGGATTACAATTCACCATTTATTCCAGCTGCTGTGAGAAAAGGCAATAAACGATCCGTCACCTGCAGCATCCTCACATGCGATGTAGCATACTAGCCGGGACAACTTCTTTGTGTTTATAGACGTGACGTAATGACGCAGCGCCATGCTCGAATTTCCCGCGAAAACCTACCCGTTCCTCTCAAATTAGAAAACTTAATTACAAGCTTACCGTTGTAAATCGAGCTAAAGTAAAGTAAAGTTTTAACCAAAAAAGTTACGGACTGCACCTTTAATATTTATTTATAATATAAATTCTATGAATATAAATATAGAAATTTAAATACATGTAAATGTTTTCAAAATATACACTGTATGCGTGTGCATTTATATATACATAATAAAACTACACAGTACACATGCATATATTATGTAAACAAAAACTTGTATTTTGGATGTGATTAATCGCATTAATCATTTAGCACTAAGATATATATATTAGGGATGGCCATATGTGCTGTTCAGATGGGAACGTCCTGGCCCGGATTTTCTATTGCCTAAAACATCCAAGTAGTTAACTAATAACATGCAGGTAGTAATATCACCAATCGGGCGCCATTGAGAAGGGGAGATCTGCGAGAAATGGATCAAAGCGATGAAATTAGGCACGGGTTGTTTGTCGTTCAGACTGCAAACGATCATGAATACACAAAGGATCCGAGAGCGATCGAAAAGGCATAAGGAGCCGGCTGACTTTGCTCTCTAGAAGCTCTCGTGAATGATATTTACAACGAGTTTTTCGGGATCAGCACAGTGCAAACAGTTTCAAAACCTAGCTATTTTAGGCAATATAGAAATCCTGGCAAGGACATGTCCCATATAAATGGCGCATTATGGCCACCCTAATATATTATCTAGAATATATTATATATATATATTATATATGTCATCATTTGTAAGTCAAGTTGGATAAAAAAAACTAAATGTAACTAATTTTATATATTAGGAAGTCTTATCCCTTTTTTCTGAAAAGAAGTAAGGGGCTAAAGGTGCCCATAATTATTCAGACCGACTATATTAACAAGGAACGGATCAAGCAAGCACATGACTGCATTTTAGCTCTCACATGTGGAGAAACTACAGTAGCTCTGCCACGAATCGTCCACTGAACTTCCGTCTGCTCGCACCAGAGGTCATCCTTCCCACTACTATGACTTTCCAGCAACCACTGTTGCACTTCACCAGGACTACAGTTTCCCATCATCCGCTGCACTGATTACCCACACAAGTTGATGGCACACAGCTGGAATCAATCACACATTCCCTAGTAACACTCACTCTGATCCCTTCCCACTGCAGAGTATTGTATAGCGTATATCACTCAACTAGCGATAGCTACTCTATGGAGCACGTTAGTATGCCTTGTGTTTTCTTGTATCCTGATCTTTGACTGTGTTACCTCGGATTTCCCCCCTACGTCTTGCCCTATTGCCCCTTGCCCCCTGCATGGACCTGCAGTGTACTTGGATTTACCCCTCTAGTATCGCCATGTTAATTCTGTTTTGCGTCATAGAACACACGCTAGCCCTAGGAATAGTATTGGTCTTCCTATATCTACCCATTGCCAATTATCTGAACCTTGTTAATGAACCTCTCCCTATTTCCTGATGGGTCCTTACGTAGGAACCTCAGAGGGTGGCGGCATCACTGGCAGAACTTCAGAGTGTCAGTGGTATCCACTATGTGAAATCTCTACCCGTCCTGTCAGGCTTGGAGGCTGTCTGTGAATTCTGTACGGGCACTGCCACGGCTATGGAGGCCGTCTGTGAACTCTTGCCTGTTTTGTAACGGCTATAGAGGCCACCTGTGAACTCTCTGCCAGTCCTGTAACAGCTATGGAGGCCGTTCTGTGTGAACGCTTGCCAGTTCTGTTCGGCCAGGAGGCTGTCGTGAATCTCTGTCCGTCCTGTCACAGCTCAGAGGCGCCTGTGAACTCTTTGCCTGTTCTGTTACGGCAAAGGAGGCCGTCTGTGAAAAAACCTCTGTCCGTCCTGTCACAGCTACGAGGCCGCCTGTGAACCTTTGGCAGGTTCTGTTTTACGGCCAAGGGGCCGGTCTTTGAAGTCTAGTCTTCCTGTCACGGCTATGGAGCCGTTACAAAACTATTACCCTGTCTCCACCCAGCCAAAAAGCTGTTTCTGAACCTATGCCTTATCTGTCACACGGAATGTCTGTCTGTCTGTACTGCCACAACCCAAAACCCCTACTTTGAACCCTTAAACCTGCCTGTCATGAGCCCAGAGAATAACAATGCATTCCGTGTCTGTCCCTTTAACTCTGTCACTGCCCTAGAGAACTTTGATGAGCTTCTTGTGTTCCCTGCCTTGGTCCCTGAAACCAGGAATACACTGCCTATGTTGTCTGTCTCTGTTTTCTCTAGGCCCCAGTCTCTGCCATGGGTCCCGGCTCCGTCTGCTCTGCAGTGGTGGTCCTCTGCCCCGCCATGGTGGTCCTCCGCTCCGCTGTGGGGGTCCTCTGCCCCGCCGTGGTGGTCTACTGTCTGGTTCTGGTGGTCTTTTGCTCCGCCGTGGTGTTCTACTGTCTGGTTCTGGTGGTCTTCTACTCCGCCGTGGGGATCTTCGGTCCCGGCTGCTCTGCTGTGGTGGTCCTCAGCTCCACCTGTACTGCCGGCTCCACCCTGGCTCCCTGCTCCGACGGCTCTGCCTCAGTCCCTGGTCTCTCCACTTCCACGTGGACTAGCCCTCTGTCCCTCCCCCTGTTCCGCATCTGCTCCACCGCCCACCTGGATCGTATAGTGTTTGGAGCGTCTGGAGGCTGCTCCTTGGGGGGGGGGGCTCTGTCACGAATCCGGTCCATGAACTTCCGTCTGCTAGCCATCAGAGGCCACCCTTTCCACAATATGGACCTACACCACACCACTGTTGCACTTCACCGGACTACAGTTCCCATCATCCACTGCACTGATTACACCCACACAGTTGATTGCACACAGCTGTAATCAATCACACGTTTCCTATATAACACTCACTCTGATCCCTTCCCACTGCAGAGTATTGTATAGCGTATATCACTCACCTAGCGATAGCTACTCTATTTGGATCCGCACATCTCATGTCTCGTCAGCCCCGTAACAAGCAGAAGCAACTCAAAAGCAGGTTATGGCCTGATACACAAAGATACAGCATTTTGAAATCTCTGTGGTATTTCTTCAGCAGAATCAGCTTAAAAAAGCAATGCATTGTGGGTGCTTGTTTTAAAATAAATAAATAAATCGGATCCACATGCAAGTTCGGACCTGTAAATGGCATGCATAACTCAAAAGAAAACAACTGTGGGTTGAATTTGTCACAAGGCAGGACTTCCCCAGGGAGATTGGGCCTACAGAATCGGGCCGCCCACCAATCCCAAGAGAAGATTTACAGATTCTCCCCCGCCATCGTTTTTCGCTAGTCTCGTCTATACTGTCTATACTGTGTCTATACTGCTTCATTAGCGTTTCAATCATTCTCTTTCCACCAGACTTCATTAAAATCACTCATAAGGACGCAATGCCCTCGTGCTCTTTTCTGCCAGTCAGTGTGATGCATTTTGGCCTCTGGAACAGAGTAGATTCCAGACAGCACGCAGAAGGTTTTAATTGTGTTCATATTGTGGGGTGTATGGCTGGCACTCTCCTACACGCACACACCCGCAGCTTTGAGGAGGAGTGCAGGAAACATGCTGCCCAACAGGCTGTGTTCATCTCCAATTCATTGAACTTTACTCTTCATTTACATCAGCAAAACTACAGATGTTCAAACACTGGGAGCACACTCATAATAATGTCTGTCAGGCTCTTCCCTGTGGCTTCGGTTTGCTGTTGGCTAGGTCTTTCTCTCTTGTCGCATGATAATGACCTCTACCTGGGTGCCAGTGAACCTCGGAGAGGTTTGCTCCTAACCATCCACCCTTAAAATAAAATACACGTTTGGGCTCTGACAAGGCTCAGAAAAAGCTCCCGTCCAACCAAGGTCAGTGGTTATCATTCTTAGCATGCATCACAATGTCCAGAGAAAGAGAGTTACAGATGTCATTTTGAGATTCATATTTCAGCTCTGTAAACTAAAGTAAAGTAAAAATGTGTAATATTGTTTAATAAATAAAATCTTATTTTTATATTTGAAAAAACAAATAACATAAATATAAAATAAAATAAAATAACTCAAAATGTATCAATTTAACTAAAATAAAATATCCAATAAATAATCGAAAATAAAACTATTAATAGTTTTAAAAGATAAAATCTTATTTTACATTTTAAAATTAAATAAAATAAAAGTAAAGAAAGTGTCTTTACACATAAAATTACTAGCACTTAGAATTTTATAATATTAAAAAAATCATTTCATTTAAGTATTTAATTGTAATTTTTTTTAAATTGTAACAAAGTATTTAGTTCATAAAAAATCCTGTGCATAGCATATAGTACATTTAAAGGTGATGTAAACATTTTTAAGAAAACCATGCATAAAATCCATTCATCTTAATTAAGAAAACTCAGAAAAGCTATGCCAAGCAAAAATAAAAGCTCTGCATTTTTGGTATGCATAAATTGCAATACCCACAGTGCAAAAATCAGTGACGTTAGATAACATTTTAGTTTCCATATATCAGCTCTCTAAAGCCTTATGTATGCTTAACATATTTGAATATGAGGGATTGAGCACCAAATGTGACATCTGTGCAGCTATTGCTCAGTTTTACCATGCCAAGGTGGTTTATAACACCTGGTGAATGCAACCCGTTAGCATTTTCATTCATTTAAATTGAAGCTGCTCTTCTATTACAAACTAAATGACTACTTTTGAAAATCCGTCAATAGAAAAACAGACTTATTGTAGGTAGAAAGGAGCAGTTGTGGAATCTACCAGCAGATCAGAATCAGAATGAATCAGAAGAATGAGCTTTATTGCCAGATGTTTACACATACAAGGAATTTGTTTTCGTGACAGAAGCTTACACAGTGTAACAGAATGACAGTGACAGAACAAAAAAACACAGATAATAAAAAATAAAAAATAGGATATTATAGGATATATAGAATAAGACCATAGGATATCACCTTGTCCAAACTTATCTCCTTACTTATGAAGTAAGGAGATACGTTTTATATATATAATTTCCAGCTGAATGAAAAACTAAGACTTGTTTGATATGTTTGGTAGTGATGGGTTCGTGAAGCTTTGAAACCTTTGCGAATCATTTGTTTTGAACCAATTGTTTGGAGCATCTATGAAACTGCCAAAGTCATGTCATTTTATTTGTGAGTTTTACAAGTTTGCAGACATTTTAATGAGACATTTGTGTAAATAAAAGGAAGAGTAATAGTTAAAAGTCTCATATTGGCCTGTTTAGACAAGCCCTCCAAAAAAACACAAAACAAGCCCTGCAAATTAATTAAAAAATACATACTTCATTCTTAACGGTATTTGATGTCAATTGTGTTTAATATACGTAGTACAGTTTCAAAAAAACATTTGCAATAGGTTTGTAAAAGATGGGTTTTTATGCATGTTTTGGTCTGAGTTTTTGTTGCATTTTTGACCAGCTGGAGTCATCAGCATGAGGAGTTTTAAGTGCTTCGAAATAGTGCAGTATTTTGCAAAACAATTGGTTCAACTGATTTGAAGCTTCAAAAAGGTTATTTTCTCCCATCACTCGGTATTTGGTGAATTTGTCAACCAAACACAAAGGTAGCACTTTATTTTACAGTACGTGTACCTCCCTGGTACGTACATGGCAAATATCTTGTACCTACAAGC
Organism: Sinocyclocheilus anophthalmus; assembly: GCA_018155175.1. Lineage (NCBI taxonomy): Eukaryota > Metazoa > Chordata > Actinopteri > Cypriniformes > Cyprinidae > Sinocyclocheilus > Sinocyclocheilus anophthalmus. The sequence goes on along the minus strand of JADLZN010006000.1, from coordinate 76,620 downwards.
AAATTAGTGGTAACGTCTCAGTTACGTATGTAACCCTTGTTCCCTGAAGGGGGGCCGGAGACGTCACGTCGGTGACCAACGAATTGGGATCTCGAGAGAGACCAATCCACTTCGACTGTAAACTAAACGAGCCAATGCACATTGGCATGCGATGATTGCATCCAGCTGCCGCTGATCACAGCGTGAGCATAAAAAGGCAGCCGGTGCAACGCATAACAGGTTTTCGCTGAGGAGCCGAGCCAGTGACCCAGCCGCTCAGCAGAGGTACAGCAGCCTTGGCGACGGGACATGACGTCTCTGTTCCGTCCTTCAGGGAACGAGGGTTACATACTTAACTGAGACGTTCCCTTTCAGAAGGTCACTCTCGTCGTCACGTCAGTGACCGACGAATTGGGATCCCTACCAAAGCACCATGGATGCTGCCCCTTCCAGTGTCCTGTGCAAGCCGCCTGCGCCCCTTTTTGGTGTAGGCTGGGGCTCGCAACAAGAAGACCAGTCACTGTTGTCATAGCACTACCCACTCATTGAGATTGGATAACACAGGGAAAACGTACCCATTCCACTTGGAACAGGAACGTTGCGGAAGCCCAATCCTTCCCGAAGGAGGTTTCGGAAGCACTTACACATATGAACATAGGTGCATATGGAAGATTAGAGGTGATTGTAACCCTCTTGGAAATGGCAGAAGTATGCCGGGGAAACACGGGCTCTGAGGCTATACCATGGACTTTACACATATGGAAACCACTTAGGCCTCTACATATGGAACCCAGCCCTCTACCGGTTCTCACGGATTCATCGAGTGAGGGCCTGGCGCCAGACGTTCCGCCACGTCTGGCTGCCGAGGGGATGGAGGAGCTCGACAGGGCCTACAGTACGGACAACCTGGAGCAGTTTTAGCAAGCCGACACTAAACTGGGGCCTCTCAGTGCCTCTACCCGTTTGAGGTGAGAACACAGGAGGATACCCGACTCCACACGAAGGCTATAGAATCTAGCGAATGTGTTTGGGGTCGCCCAGCCCACAGCACTAAAAATATCTGTCAGCGAGGCACCACGAGCCAGCGACCAGGAGGATGAAACACTTCTAGTAGAGTGAGCTCACAGCCTGAGTGGGCAGGGTAGACCCTGTGCCTGATAAGCCAGGGTGATGGCATCCACAATCCAGTGGGCCATCCTCTGGTTAGAGACGGCATTCCCCTTCTGCCGGCTTCCGTAACAGATAAAGAGCTGGTCTGAGGTCCTAAAGCTTTGTGTCTGTTCTAAGTACCATCTCAAGGCTCAGACGGGACAAAGCAAAGCTAGGGCTGGGTCTGCCTCCACCGGGGGCAATGCTTGCAGGTTCCCCACCTGATCCCTGAAAGGGGTAGTGGGAACCTTGGGCATATAGCTGGGCCGGGGCCTCAGGATTACTGGGATTAGCCGGCCCAAACTCTAGGCACGATTTGTTGACCGAAAATGCGTGCAGGTCCCTTACCCTCTTGATGGAGGCCAGTGCAAGCAGGAGTAGAGTTTTCATTGACAGAAACTTTAGCTCGACTGTCTGCATAGGTTCAAATGGGCCCTGCTGTAGTGTTTTGAGCACCAGAGACAGGTCCCAAGAGGGTGTGGAGAGGGGCCGGGAAGGATTTAACCTCTCGCTCCCCTATGGAACTTGATGACCAGGTCATGCTTCCCTACCGACTTCCCTTCCATGGGATCATGGTTAGCAGCAATCACAGTGACATAAACTTTAAGGGTGGAGGGAGACAGCCTTCGCTCCAACCCTTGCTGCAAAAAAGAAAGCACGGCCCTGATCGGGCATTTCCGGGGGTCTTCTCGGTGAGAAGAACACCACTCGATGAACAGGTTCCACTTCAAGGCATACATTTGTCTCGTAGACGGTGCTCTCGTGAAGTGATGGTGTCAACTACCTCTTGGGGTAGGTCACTTAGAACCTCCGCGTCCCATCCAGGGACCAGTCATGAAGTTTCCAGAGGTCTGGACATAGGTGCCAAAGGGTGCCCCGTCTTGGAGTCAGTAGAAGTTATGGTACGAAAAGAAGACCAAGCGAGGGAGGTGTGCTAGCCAGGCCCCCAGTGACCGAACAAGCGGGACTAGGGAGACCACCGATGTACCCGCAGTGGGGCAGCGAGGTGGAAAATTGGGACCCAACTTGGGTGGCTTGTGAGCGGACCGAAGAGGGTTCTGAGTGTGTGGTGCAACGCTTACCTAGTTCCACAATTTGGCAGAGGGTGCATGAGTAGGGCCTCTGTTGACGCTCTCGAACCACCCGCTGCTGCCTGCTAGCGATGGAGGAGGATGAGTGTGGTCCAGTGATGGTCCGTCCGTGACTCTCCGTGCCCTCCTGGGACCCAGGGACAAAGAAGACCACTCTCTCGTCGAGATTTTCCAGATTATCCATACGGCCCTCTTCCGGGGGAGGGAGAGGTGCATTCACCACCCCCCAAAGAGTAGTTCCCTCTCACTCTGGGTCACCTGTCCCAGGGCCTATGCCCAGTCCACGGCACCGCTTGCTAGACGGCTGTGCGGATGCGGCGCGGACACGGGGGGCCACCCTCGGCGAAGAGCAGGTTGGGGCGCTGTGGCCGGCGGATGGGTGGAGGCAGCAGCTGCCCACCTGGGCAGGGTGTGACGACCTGCCTCAGTCTGATTCTGTGCAGCCGAGAACTGCTGGGCAGAGCTCTGGACCGCGTCACCAAAGAGGTCAGTCTGGGACACAGGGGCATTAAGGATCCGAACTTAGTCAGCATTCCAAATGTCGACCAGACACAGCCACGACCCAGGGAACTCGCGGTGACCTTCGTCACTCGGGAGCGCAAGGTCAGTAGCAGTTCGGAGCTCTTTCAGAACTTCTGGATCGTGATCACCCTCGTGCAGGTCCTTCAGTGCCTGGGCCTGATGAACCTGCAGTAACTCAATAGCGGGGTAAGGTGGAGGCGCTTCTCCACAAGCCGTATAAGCACCGCCAGTCAGACCAGACGAATGCCTACAGGCCTGGGAGGGGAGCGACGGGTTGCCCTGCCAGGAAGAGGCGGTCTTAGGACACATCTGCATCGCTACCGACCGCTCCACCGGGGGGTTGGTGAGGGAGGAGGAACCAGCAGGTCGGTTTCTGGCAGTAAAAGGTGCCGTCCAAGACCCAGCGATCTCATCATGCACTTCACGGAAGAAAGGCACTGGAGTGGGGCCCTGAGAACCAGCACGAGCCACCCCAAGAAACCAATCATCCAACCTTGAGGGCTCGGGACGCAGTGGAGATTTCCACTCGAGCCCTACCCTCACGGCGGCCCGGGCCCCAAACACGTGATGGCACGCAGATCGTGACCTTCAACGGGCGCCAGGTAAAGACCGCATTCAGAAACGCATGGGTGAAACAGCATCTTTAAAAAGACGAACCGTCTTCTTTACAAAGAAGCACCCCAACCCGTGGTTTGTTTTGTAAAGGATCTTTTAGAGAAATAGGCTCTTTCAGGGAAATGCTCTTTTAGGTGCTGAGGTGCACAGGGGAAATGGCCACTTGCAGCACGACAGGGGGTAGTGCAGTCTGAAGTGTGCAACCCACTCGACACAGTAATGACCACCGCTGAAGAGCTGTCCTCCAACACAATAAGCTCCCTAGAGCGCGCTAGACTCGTCACACACAAAGCAGCTTGGTAGAAGCAGGACGATGTTGTCGCTAGGCTCCGAAGCGAAAAGCTGGTATACGTTGCACCGGCTGCCTTTTTATGCTCACACTGTGATCAGCGGCATCTGGATGCAATTATCACATGCCAATGTGCATTGGCTCGTTTAGTTTACACTCGAAGTGGACTGGTCTCTTTAAGCGAGATCCCAATTCGTCGGTCACCGATGTGACTTGGAGTGACCGACTGAAAGGGAACACAAGGTACTTACCTGAAGTGAATGTACATGGTAAAAAATAAGAAACACGGCTGTACTTAACAGTCGTATATGCATGGTAATTATATTGTACATACAGACAAGTGTGGGTAATAACGGTCACTTACAAGTAGTGCCCATACATGGTAACTAATTAGATACTTCACTGTACTTACTAATGTATATACATGGTAAATACGTAGTACTTCGGGACAAGTGGGTACAAACAGGCACGTCTTACAGTATCCATATATGGTAACTAATAAGACACATAACTAATAACACATACGAATGATATGTACATGGTAAATGTGTAGCACCAACGGAAAAATGTGGTATTATGTGGTAACTGTCACGGTGTGCTGCATGAGGGAACGCACGAAAACGAAGAAGAATATGATACACAGTCTTTAATAATCCACATAGGGGTAATCCATAGAAAGAAGCCAGCACGTACACATCGACGAGACCGGACAACCAAACACTGAACAGAATGCAACTTATATGGGGAACGTTAATGAGGATAATTGACACGAAACACCTGAACATAACACAATCAAGGGGAGACAGAAACTAGGTCAAAGAACACGAGGGATGAAATGAAAACAAACACAAAAGTCCATAAAGTGTTACAGTAACAAACAAGACACATACTGTACTTGGTATATACGGTACGCTTGGTAAGTCCTAACCTTACTTAATAAAAAGAGGACTATTTTTCAATTGCTTGTGTAGGACTGTTAATGCTAAATTGTTCTCCACAACAGTGCTTACAAAGTTTGAAGAACTGGCAATTCCTGTGTAATGCTTATGTAAAATGGTGCACTTTATTTTACAGTCCAATTTCCATATACTTCCTATGTACGTTTTACTGTGGTGGGCTTTTACTAGTCATTAGTGTACAGAATAAGTTATGCAGAACTAAAGTTGGGGGGTATAAACATGGACCAAGGTACTTATTGAGTAATTGATGGTAGGTGTCATTGCAGTTTGGAACTTTGGAAGTTGGTTGGGATCACAGTAGTAACTGAGCAGCACTGAATAGTGTTAATACTTAGCAGGCACAGTCCTTTTAAATAGGGATTTAGACATCAGGAGTTGCAAGTGCAAATATGAGTCTGGTAGCTACTGTATAATTCCAAAATAAAATCTGTCTACACACATACTTATTAGGAATGTACGTCATCAACAATCCCTATTGGACCAATTAGTTAAGATAATCAGTGTCGTTAAAGATAAGGCAAGTTAACTGCAATGGCACCTACCATCAATAAGTACCTTGGTCCATGTTTATACCCTCCAACTTGAGTACCGCATAACTTATTCTGTACATTAACTAATAGGTACATACACCAGTACGTACATAGTAATTATATGGAAATAGCACTGTAAAATAAAGTGCACCATTTTACATAAACATTACACAGGTATTACCCGGTCTTCAAACTTTGTTAAACTTTACAATGTATAGACCATTAGTAAGTATAGTAATGTGTCTTATTAGTTTCCATATACTGACACTACCTGTTAGTGACCGTTATTACTCACACTTGTTGGTAAGTACTACATATTTACCATGTGTATACCAAGTACAGTATGTGTCTTGTTTGTTACCACATAATACCACATTTTGCCATAGCTGCTACACATTTACCATGTACATATCATTAGTATGTACAGTAATGTGTCTTATTAGTTACCATATACGGATACTGTAACGATGTGCCTGTTTGTACCCACTTGTCCATAAGTACTACATATTTACCATGTATATACATTAGAAAGTACAGTAAATTATCTAATTAATTACCATGTACGGACACTACCTGTAAGTGACCGTTATTACCCACACTTGTCTGTATGTACAAACAAATTACCATGTATGTACGACTGTTAAGTACAGCCGTGTTGCTTATTTGTTACCATGTACATACACTTCAGGTAAGTACCTTGTATTACCACTCATTTGTCTGTAGGTACAAGATATTTGCCATGTAGGTACCAGGGAAGTACACATACTGTAAAATAAAGTGCTACCCACAAATCTTACATAATTATCTCAGGGAAAACTAGTTGGATACAAATAGGTCTTTTTACAAAGTTCACTTCTTGTATATCATCTTTATGTAGTATGGTTAAATTACAAGTTCTGCAAAACACTTCAGATAACTGTTGCTTCTTGCTGATTTTGTCCACACTGCCACCTGTTGTTCTGGAGAATTGTGCAACATTATGTGCGAAACATAAATTGCTTATCTGTGAATATTATGCTGTATGCGTCAAAGATGAAGATGGATTTTTTGTCATCTCTCTTTCCCTTCTTCCTTCATTCCTTGCCATCCTGATTTCTAGGCTTAATCCCATCATGCTTTGATCAAGGCCCTCAACACAAGTAACCAAAGGGGGATTACGAGAGAGATACATGTTTGCTCTTGATCATAGGTAATCAAATGTACCAGGGCCTTATGTCTCCCACGGTTTTCACCAGGCTAGAATTCTGATGAATTAAACAGAGCTGGGCCTTGATCGATAGCGAAATGATCGTTAAAAGCACCCCTCAAAACACAACCTGCTGCAATTCACAATTCACATCATCATTCAGTCCACTAACACATAAAAGGAAGCAGCCAAGTGCACAGCACACTGATATCAGCTGATTACCGTCAAATGATTAAGGCTTGTGCAGAATTTAGGGCTCATTTTTTATGCATAAGGCCACTCGGTTTTGACCATGTTTGACTAATAACTTGCAGAACGCAAGTCCTTCAAGCAAGAAAATGTGTGCGAATCCAACAACAGTTTGTTTAGCTGTCTAGTATGATATAGTGAATGACAATTAAGAGTGTCCATGATAAACAGAAGGGGAAATATTTTACCAATCTAAAAACACAGATGAAAAGTAATTAGAACCATACTCTTTTTATTCATGTTGGTGTAATATTGTTTGAAAAACTTATTGACTCAAAAATGTCATGTGGTATAAATTAATTACATATTGTCTTTCACTGAATATATTTGCATGACATTTTCAGAAAGAATATGGCAAAGTATTTTTCTACTCAGCTGACCAGGAAACAAAGTCATATTTGCAAGTCACTGGGTTGGTACAAAGAGATAAAGAAGAACAAATTACTAAATTTACCAAAGTTTGTCAGTTTTTTTTTACATTAAATCTTAAAAATATATCCTTAGTGTTGAATCAAGCACCAAAGTGGTTCTTGGCCATAATAAGCTACAGTTTTGAACATATGTTACAGATATTACTGTATTATAGATACAGTGGGGCAAAAAAGTATTTACGTTCACGCCACCAATTGTGCAAGTTCCTCCCACTTAAAAAGAGGAGAGAGGCCTGTTTAATTTTCATCATAGGGATACCTCAACTATGAGAGACAAAATGAGGAAAAAAAATCCAGAAAATCAAATTGTAGGATTTTTAAAGAATTAATTAGTAAATTCCTCTGTAAAATAAGTATTTGGTCACCTACAAACAAGAAGATTTCTGGCTCTCACAGACCTGTAACTTCTTCTTTAAGAGGATCCTCTGTCCTCCACTCGTTACCTGTAATAATGGAATCTGTTTGAACTCGTTATCAGTATAAAAAACACCTGTCCACAACCTCAAACAGTCACACTCAAAACTCCACCATGGCCAAGACCAAAGAACTGTCAAAGAACACCAGAAACAAAATTGTAGACATGCACCAGGCTGGGAAGACTGAATCTAAAATAGGTAAGCAGCTTGGTGTGAAGAAAAATAACTGTGGGAGCAATTATTAGAAAATAAAAGACATACAAGACCACTGATAATCTAACTCGATCTGGGGCTCCACGCAAGATCACACCCCGTGGGGTCAAAATGATCACAAAAACTGTGAGCAAAAATCCCAAAACCACACGGGGGGACCTAGTGAATGACTGCTGAGAGCTGGGACCAAAGTAAAAAAGGCTACCATCAGTAACACACTGCAACGCCAGGGACTCAAATCCTGCAGTGCAAGACGTGTCCCCCTGCTTAAGCCAGTAAATGTCCAGGCCCGTCTGAAGTTGATAGAGAGCATTTGGAGATCCAGAAGAGGCTTGGGGAGAATGTTCTATGGTCAATGAAACCAAAATAGGAACTTTTTGGTTAAAAACTCAACTTCTCGTGTTGGAGGAGAAAGACTGCTGAGTGCATCCAAAGGAACACCATACCTACTGTGAAGCATGGGGGTGGAAACATAATGCTTTGGGGCTGTTTTTCTGCAAAAACCAGGACGACTGATCCGTGTAAACGAAAAAATGAATGAGGCCATGTATCGTGAGATTGAGTGAAAAACTCCTTCAATCAGCAAGGGCATTGAAGATGAAACGTGGCTGGTTCTTTCAGCATGACAATGATCCCAAAACACACCGCCCGGGCAACGAAGGAGTGGCTTCGTAAGAAGCATTCCAAGGTCCTGGAGTGGCCTAGCAGTCTCCAGATCTCAACCCCATAGAAAATCTTTGGAGGGAGTTGAAAATCCGTGTTGCCCAGCGACAGCCCCAAAACATTACTGCTCTAAGAGGAGATCTGCATGGAGGAATGGGCCAAAATACCAGCAACAGTGTGTGGAAAAAACCTTGTGAAGACTTCAGAAAACGTTGACCTCTTTCATTGCCAAACAAAGGGTATATAACAAAGTATTGAGATGAAATTTTGTTATTGACCAAATACTTATTTTCCACCATAATTTGCAAATAAATTCTTTAAAAATCCTACAATGTGATTTTCTGGATTTTTTTTTCTCATTTTGTCTCTCATAGTTGAGGTATAACTATGATGAAAATTACAGGCCTCTCATCTTTTTAAGTGGGAGAACTTGCACAATTGGTGGCTGACTAAATACTTTTTTTCCCCACTGTATACAGTTATGTCATTTAGTATAAGGTATGGCTATACAACACTAGTCAGTAGGTTGTCTGAATCACTAGCGGATTAGTCAATCTTAAGAAAGCTCTGTATAAATCCACTTGGTTGTAGCAACATTTCATTAAAGGATAAATTACAGACAAAGTTTTACAAACTTCTCAGAGAGTTTTAGCATTCTGACATCAGAAAAATACTAGCAACCCTCAGAAGCAATTTAACACTTTCACTAGAAACTATTAGAGCCAAAACGCAGAGATATTTACTAAGTGACCTAATTAAAATCGTTAGCTGTTTGCTTGACTACAAATCAATCATCCTGACCCATCCCTTTACTTCCTATTTTAGACCAAACTTTGCACCTCTAAATAAGAAGGTCATATGAAGGGCCCAAATGCCTCTCTATTAAAATCGCAGATCTGTAACATCCAACAAATCGTATATGTGAGTCCAATCACGCATCACAGAGCTTGCATCTCTTTTTTTTCCCTCACATCTCAGAAGATTCACTTTGATTGGCTTGATTTCCCTCAGTACCTTTATTCAATTTGGTCAAATGGAGGGAACGGTACAGTACATATTGAATATTTCTGGTTTCAATTACCAAATGCAGAGGTCACGCTACCTATGTAGGCAATACTCTAGAGATACGGCTGTTTCCATGAAGCGCTAATGCTACGAAGGAAGATACGCTCAGCCCTGGGCTGTATTTCCATACCACAAATTGGCATGGCGTTGAATGACTGAAACGATTTCTGCGTGGCTCAGAGGTTTGTTTACTACCTTGCCTATTTTAAGAGTTTTAAAAGAAGCTGTCTTCCGGGAGGTTCTTGACATCACAATGAAGAGAAGAACTCAGCTTACCAGAAAAAAAAAACAACAACTGTATGTTCTTAAGCACAACAAAACACTAATTGAGTCATGCTGGTTCCTAAGGCTGACTGGTTGGGTAAGTTTGGGATTTTTTGCATCCTCTGGGAGCTAAAAAGAAGTAACGTTCATGCATGGTTTTCGAGAACTTCTTAGCAGCTGCTTGTTTACCTCAGGAAAACCAAGAGAAATCCATCAGAAAACGAGAGCAAGGCATTATTAGTTAAAGACAATTTGCTTGACAGTTGTCGCGGTCGGAGTAAGGATAATGAAGGAAGACGCTTAATGGTCGTGCATAATTTTCAGATAAAGAAACAATGCCTATATCACTGTCTCCGCAGAGGACGACAAAAAGTCATCAAACTCCCACGTTACTCGAAAGTAATGGCGAAGCAGTGAATTATCTTTTCTGAATGGTATTTACCAAGAAGCTAATTACTACAGCTTTTGTCGTTAAATCCCAATATGCACTAGCAAACAAATTTAGACAGTAATTTAAAGATAAAGAGCCGGAAAGTAAATTGAAGAAAAGAATAATGCACAAATCCTTCTGAAAATGTCGCATTAAATGCGTCCATTTTTTGCAATACAGAAAACAGACAAAGAAAGTAAGCATTCAAAGCATGAACATTTCACAAATCTATCTCTCTGGGTTTAAAGCTTTTGTGTATTCAGTCCCAAACGCGGTACATTATAACTGATGGCCACCTGCCACCCAGAAGCAAAGATGGCTCCAATTCCTGTGTGTAACGCTGCAATATCTGCTGCTGCATTAAAACACACTCCATGCCTTTCTGTGATTTACCATGGGAGGCCTATTACTGAGCAAACCATATGGTCTAATCTACCTCTCACATACAAAAAAAACATTGATCAAACATTTGCAAATATTGTTTTTTGGGAGCCCTTTGGGTGGTGTTGTGTGACTCGAATATAGCATTTGATGGATTTTAGATCGGGTTTACTGCAGCTATAATTGTATATTGGATGCCGACGGGACATCCTGTGTCATATGGTTTGTGATGTTGCGTTCAGGTGCACTTTGCGCATAAAACACTGCTGGTCTGTCTCTTTTGCCCTTGAGGAATGAAAAATAGAGTTTATGGAAATGCGCCAAGAGCAAATCCACATTTAATTACATATGCCATTAGGCTTTGTTGTTTTCTGAAATTTAAACTGCCGAAGACAGCTGAAGATGCTTTCCAAAAAAAAAAAAAAAAAGATTTAGAAAAATGTAAAATGGATGATATAAATAAACAAGGAACAAATACATTAGGGTATAAAATTAAGGGATATATGAAGTCTTGGTAGCATATAGGTTATTGGTCAATATTATCTGTCAAGATTATATATTTAATGTTTCTTTATTAGTAGTAGTATTATTACTTATATTACCTATACAATTTTTAATTTAGATCACTTTTTTAAATAAATTATAAAAAAAATAAAAATAAAACAAATATGCATCTTTCTTAGTAATTATCTATTTTGATACGGTATGTTATATAATTCTATGTTAAATATAACAATTCTCTTATTAGTATATAAGATTATTGGTATTGGCCAGAATTTTAATATCAGTGTATCGTTTTCAAACTAAAACAGTTAAGGGCCAGTTTTACTAAACAGGGCAAATTAGCGCAAGAGCGCAATTCCAAAACAGCACGATGGGTGTGGAAATTTCTGCAGCTGATTTACTAACAATGCGTAAATTAAAGAACACAGACGCAACATCTCATTTTCATTATTGGCCCGAAGCAAAACCAAGTGCAGAGCAAATTAACATAGAACCCAAATCAAGAACAAATAAATAAAGAAGCCACAACACATTGAAAAGAACCACAGGCCAAAAAATGAAGGTTTGCTAGAAGTTTTGATAGAGCTGGTATTGTGTGACTCCTAGTTGAGGTTTTGAAATCGTCTTTTATTTCCTGAAGCAAATTAAAAATAACATGACTTGGCAAACTATATGTTCGGATAATGTGTTCTTCTGGCACTCAAAATAAATTAATACGTGCAGAAAAAATCTTCTCCCTTCTACCACACGCTCTGTTCTCTGTGATGCCTCTCCTAGCAACAATAACTGCAGCCATTTCAAGCGCAAAATAGTTTAAGACATGCATTTTTTGGGCGTTAAATAATGGCGCCAATGCCAGTAATTTGACGAGTGCAAACGTCAGTAAAATGCAATGTGTGATTCATTTGAATACTCTCCTCCCATTACTTTTGTGTCTGAAAGGGAAACTCCTACAAATGCATATTCAATAAGGTCAGGTGCAAAAATAACTGTGTCCACGCCTTTTCAGTGCTAATTCTTCACTGCGCGTCTTTAGTAAAACCTGACAGTACTATTTTAACACCAAAATATGGTTTGAGCTGGCGCAAGCTGTTAGTAAAACTGGCCCTAAATATATCTAAGTAAAGACACATTTTTCCAAAGTTTAAATATTTTCAATTCAACATGGCAACTTAAAAAGGCTGCGTTTATGGTCCGAGGGCTTAAAAATGGCAAGACATCATGCAACAGCTAAAGTTTTCGGTTCCCATGTATACACAAACCAATAATTGAATATATCAAACTGTCCTGGTTGAACACATGAACACAGTAATTGCATTGAATGTTGTCATGAAAATTACCATTTAAGTTATTGCACCTCATTTGCAAGTAATCAAAGAAAGGGAAATATTTGTTAAAATAACAATTAAACAAGTTTTTGGGTAAAAAAGAAAGGATCACTTCACTCGATGAAGTTCTTTGACTCTGAAAATGTGTAAATGAAGACAAACTCAGCTTCAGTGCCAGCCGGCCGATGAATGCCAAAATATTTCCATTTAATTATGGTTTTCTCACTTCATAAGCACAGCAGTAATGTTGTATGGGTGTTTTGATTAAACGATACTAACTCCAACTATTGTTACTGCACAGCTATGACGAGACTCTCTCTATTCAGTTCTTTCAATAACAATAGGGATATTTCAATGCATATTTATTGAGCACAATGCTGCTTTCAACTGTATTGTACTGAAATGCCTCATCAACCATCAGTCCACTTCTTGTTATTGTGTTCTCTTAGATGTCAATGAAACAGCTTTATTCCACTCCCACGTTTTATTGCTCGATAACACGGCTGATTTAGTGAAGCATTGCTAAATAATTTATTCATCCATCTGCTAAGTGACTCTTTCACCCCACGCCCTCCTGTTTTTGGCTGTAGAAGATTCCAGAATGAGAGATGGGTGAATGTAGTCACTCAGACAACCCACTACCCTTTGGGTGAGACTCTGTACAGCTGCATGAGAACACAACGGGGTCAGGAGCATCACAGACGGGCCCTTCCCTGGTGGCCCCATACCATGGGAACCCGCAGTCAAGGCAATGATATCGTAAACAAGCTCTTGCTGTCAGTCTCTCTCACCGTCTGACCTGCTTCTTGTCTGTCAGAGCGAGGCCTGCGATTTCCAACTCCATTATTAATCTCTCATCAAGTGATTTTTTTCTGTCAGTCAGTATTTTGTCGGTGTTCCACAATACTATTCGAGATTAGGGCTTCTGAACAGAAAATGTAATGAAGCGAGAATGTTCTGCCCTTTTCTTCTTTCGCAAGTTCATGTATACATGCATAAAATAGCAGAATAAGATTTTGGATTTGGGAACTTATTCATGACCATAAAGTAGAATTATTCATGAATTATTGAAACGAGCTTAGAACGCCATTAATCAAAATTAAAAAGTATGTCCTTATAATTCTGAAATGCGAGTGCAGCTAAGCGGACCACAACCCAAGCAGTCTTTAAACAGTCAATCATTAACATTCACAATGACTCCAGTCAAGGACATCTGGTAGTGCAGTTTCAGCCCAAGAAAAAAAAAAATCATGAAGTGAACTGCTACTTACAGTATGAAGGGAATTTCTAGCTGCTACTGATGGATGTAACTGAATCTGATTGGCTAGGAAGGAAAGGATGTGACATGTGGCCAGGTATAGTGTCCCATACTTGGAATTTGTGCTCTGCATTTAACCCATCCAAGTGCACACACAGAAAAAAAAAAAAAAAAAAAAAAAAAACAACAGTGAGTAGTGAACAAACACGCGCACACATACCGTGTACACACACAGGAGCAGTGGGCAGCCAATGCTGCAGCGCCCGGGGAGCAGTTGGGGGTTCGGTGCCTTGCTCAAGGCCTCACCTCAGTCATGGTATTGAAGGTAGAGAGAGCGCTGTATATTCACTCCCCCCACCTACAATCCCTGCCGGACCTGAGACTTGAACCCACGACCTTCGGGTTACAAGTCAGACTCTACGGGCTACGACTGCCCCATTGTTCAAGCTGTACATTTTTCAATTGTAGCTGCTGCACAATGCTCAAGGGTCTTTTAAATGATCACTGGATTTCACTGCCGTCGAATATTTGACATTCAGAGGCAATCAAAAGCAAGTAAACAAGTGAATTATTGTGATATCATTGATTTAATTTAAGTTGGGCACTTTATATGGTTTAAAGGGTTAGTTCACCCAAAAATGCAAATTCTGTCATTAATTTAATTACTCACCCTCATGTCGTTCCAAACCCGTAAGTCCTTCATTCATCTTACGTTCAGCATGAACGTGCTTTCGCTGAATGTAATCAGCATGGTTTACGTCCAGTAGACAGTGCGTGCATGCTGAACGTAAACAATGCTGATTACGTTGTTTGCGTTCAGTGGATACTCTCCAAATGGCAGAAGACGGTAACTCATCATGTTCCGAAGATGAACGAAGGTTTTACGGGTTTGGAACAACATGAGGGTGAGTAATTAATGACAGCATTTTCATTTTTGGGTGAACTAACTCTTTAATGTCAGGCAAAAACAAAAGCTGTTTTTGTCCTTACATTAAAGTCAATAGGGTCCAAAAACACTGTGTAATGTTGTAAATGATATAAATGGTGGCAGAATTTCCACTTTGGGGTAATCTAACCCTTTAACCTGTAAGTCAGATAGTCTCTTCCTGTCTAAGTTGGCGGTTTTTGATTACAAAAAGCTGCAAAGTAGACCAGACTTTATGCCAAAAGTTAAAAGCTAAAAAGAATACCTTTATGTCATGTGACAAGTTGATTGGTGTCACCATCCACTGTGTTTGACCTTTTCTATTACAGCTGTGTGATTTGGTATAGTATTACAATACATCTGTTTGCCAAACAGTTGTTCTCCTGCCTCCTGGAAAAGGTTTAGGTCATTAAATGTGCATGAGTATGTTAATATGCCTTTCAATTATATGGTATAGTCTGACAACCCAAACTTTCTGCCTTCCTTTCCAACACTGTGGGAATGACTCTACTCTACATTCTGGAATCAGGGCAAACTTTATTCTTGTGTCAAAGGTCTTGATCCCACTCAGCGAAACATATAAATCCAGAAGTTGTCTAATCCCCGGGGCTTCCCGACGTCTGCTTAAAATCAAACCTTGTTGAGAGAGAAAGTGACAAGTCCGAGAGTTGAAATGAGGTTCAACATCGCAGTTACTTGCAAAATCATTACGGCACCTCTAAACTACGCTGTCATACCCATCACTTTAACCGGCTGTTTGCTAGAGGGGAATAAACCCAGACTTTCATAAAAAAGTGACTTCAGGACGGTTCCGCACATTTTGACAGAAGCTGTAGTGCTTAAGAAAACAGATGTTGAAATGTCAACAGCAAGTTGAAGTAGACACAATGATATAGACGATCCACACAGAGACCAGGATTACCCCAGAATACATCTTCAAACAAGCTTGATTATGTTTAATCTGCTACAAACACCACAAAGCTGATTCTGCATCAGGCTCATCCTTGTTGAGATCTCACGCAAACGTTTAACAGGCTAATTTGTAAATGGGCTAATGGTTGGATAATCATTAGGGACAAGAAAAAGGCACAATAGCATCAAGGATAACAGAGATGTGCATGCTAAGAATTAGCAATGCTCCTGACAGTATTTTAAATATAAGGGTGGTTTTCGTTTCTTCTTGTTTTAAGTATACATGTAAATAAATTTTTTGTTCATGGTTAATAATGAATTTTATATTAATTATTATAAAAAAATGTAACTTTACTAACTAAATAATAGATAGATAGATAGATCGAGCTGCTCATGTGATTAGTTAAATGTTATGTGAAAAGCATTTGCAACAGATAAAACCAAAGTACATCTGATATGAACAAAAAGCGGACGCAAATTTCCATCAGAGAGCCCCACAGGTGAGGGGGTGGATGAGGAGGGGGAGAAAACGTGCATCTCCTCTGTTCTGTTAACACAAACACACACCATACAAGACTGTGGCTCACAAAACATCTCTGTGGACACAACCCACATGCTTCAGTATCATACAATCTGCTCATTTTCCCACATTCCCTGAGCTCTACTTCATCAGCAATGTGACGACACCTGGAGAATTCTCTACATCCCACACTGCCCTTCGTCTATCTATGGGAGGAAGCGTAGGTACCTGTACCACTTTCTTTCTTATGTGACTTCATATGTAATCCATTATACAGTTATGCTTAAAGGAAACGTCTCGGCTCAGTACAAGTTAAACTCTATCGACAGCACTTGTGACACATGTGCTTGTTTAGACTTCAAATATGCGGTTTGTTAATAAAGATCATTTGAAAATTGCTTCCACGTTTTCGGGGATGTGAGCTCCATAGCATCAGCGGCCGATCGGCACACAATTTGCCACTGGCTCTGATGCCTCTATGGTAGTTAAACATGAGATATAATTTGTTTGGGTAAATCTAATTATAATAATCTTAATAATAGTATTGGGAAACGGTGCGTGTGTTCGTGACAATGATTTTAGTTATATTATTTCGCCGTTAGATGGCGACAAGAGACTGTTTTTAAGAGTGAGTCAGTAGTAAAGACTTTTATATTGAAAGAGACTGAAAGAGGGTTGTAAACAAGGAAGTTATTTTTACTTTCAACAACACCTTATAAGACCCAGCCAACAAATGCACTGAGCAACGCGGTCATCAGAAATCACCCTTAACAGATGAAAGAATATTATGATAAAGATATTGATTTACATTCAAACAAATGTTTTACCTAATGCAGGTAATCACTCGCTCAGTCCATCATCTCTCATAATACTCCACTCTATATAATACAGTGAGCTTTTATCCCTTTGATGCACAAGCTATGAAAACCCCTTCTAATGCACAACATGGGTCTAAACTGACCTGTATTCATTTCCTATGTTATTTCATACTTCGCTGGGCTTTTTTTTAATCTTTTGAAATCAGTTTATTTCAGCATTTCATATTCCCTGGTTTATAAATTCCTTGATCCATTAATATTCAAAATATATTTTTACAATGACCACAAATTAATATTTAATTTTTTTCATAGGTTTTTTGTTACTACATCAAGTTTATACACATGGGTCAAATTTTACCCACCTATGCAAGCATGATAAAACAAAAGAATAAAGACAATTTGTTAAAATAATTATTTTAGCAGTTGTTTAGACCGGCACATTTAACACTTGAAAGATGTTTATTTGCCACTTTGTCACACATAACTTACACATATCACTGATAACCGATAACACTGAAATTGAACTGTCTGTAGTGCAACTGTGGTGAATTGTAGTGAGTGTGACTGAATAGATGAAAATAAAAGTAACAAAATAAAACAACACAGGTACAGCGCTACATCATATTGCCATCTCAGTGCTTACATGCCTCACAAATGACAACTACAGGCGCTCCTTGCAATCAGGCCTGACACTATACACCAGCTCCTGACTTGTCTGTTTTTGGCAACTGGGCAGATCCTGCACCTCTTCCTCTTCGATTGGCCCTTCTGTCTGATGTATATCTGTCGCCGGGTGGTGGCTGTGTTTTGTTTTTTTCATCCCACATCTTCCTATTGCCTCTGTAATATGGTTTTGAAGGTGGGGCTTGCCCTCCAAGCACCTCTTCATATGTGGCATGGCTAGCTCTTTGACCAGCTCCTTGAGGAATAACTGTCATGCATTGGGGTCACACCATCCATCTAATCAGGGTGTTGTGTAGTGAAGTTAGTGTAGCCAGGGATGGTCAGCGACAGTCCTGCAGAGTTTTGCTTCAACCTTGATAAAAACTCACCTGCCTCTAGCTTTCTAGTAACCCTTAGACCTTGATTAGCTTGTTCAAGTGTGTTTGATTAGGGTTGGAGCTGAACTCTGTAGGACTGTGGCTCTCCAGGACCAACATTGGCCACCCATGGTGTAGGCATTGAGGGTGGCAACATCCAGCACATTGCACCACAGCACCATGGGCCACATCCATGTTCTCCGCTTACATGAGTGGGTGAAAACCATTTTTACTCAATCTATTGGACTGGGTCTGAGTTTCCTCTTCAGAGGACTCATCAGACAAGTCTGTAATGCCATCAAATGAGTCTTCTTTATCTAGGAGAGCTGGATTTACACCCACAACTCTAGATTGACCCTGTGGCACATAGTCTAGGTCATCAACATCAGATATTTCAGACTCTGAATCAGGACTAAGACTTGCCTGAGCTTTCTCATCATGCAGAATCTCTACAAACATTTCAGCTGTTAATCTAGAATGTCTGCAGCCATACTAACACTCTAGATAAAGAATGCACAACACGCAGCTGATCATGTATACACTGATTATATATTGTTGCTGTCAGACAGAAACCTTGTATGGCCAAAACCATTACTTTTCAGAAACACTGACAGACATAAAGGGTGACCAATAGCCCTGATTTATGACAACAACTTAAAAATCATGAAATGTGGAGATATCAGGTTTCTGCCTGACAGCAATAATATATACTTGTATATATTAACACATTATTTTGACTTTTATTTTGTTGACCTAGCTAACAATAGCTGGCTAAAATAGAATATGTCAACAACAAGCTAGCTAATAGTATTGGACATGTTTCTCTGTCTCACTAGTAATAGATTTCAAGGTCCTTAGCCTAACATTCAAATATTATATCCAGTTATCTTTCACAATATATCAAAATTTTCTGTGGTAATAAATTATAAAATAAGACTAAATGCATCAATTATACAAAAGCAGCCATGTTGAGTTGTGAAATGTGTGACAGGTGAATAGTTTTCTGCAGTTAATATGTTCCTACTTGCAAAAAAATAGTAAATAGCAAAGGTTTCTAGATGGGTCATTTTTGACCCATGTGTGTAAAATTGATGTAGAAATACAAAAACTGTGTTTTTTTTATAAAGTGAAGAAAGGGCAAATAAACAATTATTTGTGGAAGTCGAAAACAACATATTTAAAGACTATCTGGAATAATAAATGATAGAAAAACGTTTATTTCAGATATTCAGCAAATAAACACTGTGCATTAGAGGGGTAGTGACATACGAAAAAAATATTTTTATTAAAAAATTTTGAAAGAAATAATAAAAATAAGGATTTGTGATGATCAAAAACAAGTTAATTGAGGAATTTCTGGAATTCTGAATGATGAAATTAATTTATGGGAAAAAAAAAATAATTAAGTCGGGTCACTTTAGACCCATGATGTGCATCAAAGGGTTAATAAATAATACAATAAGATTTCAATAAAGCAACTTGATGTTCCTTCGTTACTAGTTCTAAAGTGACGTTTTGGATTTAGTAACGGAGGCTTGGGCTCAGCTGTTAAACTGTCAACTTTAGATTTGAATCCGTGGTGGAAGTAGTTCTGCACAAAAGATTTTTATTTTTTTTAAGACACCTTGTTGTTGTTTCTTATGTATTTACACACTTTACTATGGCTGTATATCAACACAGGTAATTACAGTGGGCCAATACATAGCCATATCACACGGCTAGTACTATATACATATATGTGTGTGTGTTTATGCTTGTTTTTTTGTCTATATGAAACATGTTAGAGACACATAATACTTTTTGTACCCATAGTGGTAACAACTATGTCTGAACTATGCCGTTTTTATCAGAACTTGGATTTTTAGGCTCTGAAATGTCAAACGAGACAGTCTTTTTGTGTTTGACAGTGAGCTGACAAAGTTTGAGTGACAGCTGCGACATATGATTTCGTATGGCCCTTTGATAGAGGAGAAAGAAGCACATTCCCTCTGTTCTCTACTGACCAAAGCTCATTCCACACTAAATGGGCAACATACTCATCCTACAGACGGACTCCTGTCTGTCAAACAATAGAAAGAACAAACAACCAAAAGAGAGAACGAGAAGGTATTCTGAAAGCTTTAGAAGACGCACTGAAAAGGACATCAAAATATTTCAGTTCAAAACCTTAAAAGATCCCAGACTTAACTACCTTTCCTCATAAAATATATATAGTACAAGTCAAATGTTTGGATGCAGCTACTCAGTCTTTGTTGTTATTATTTTGTAGTATTTGTAGGGCCTCAACCATCCTCATCCAGGGCTTCATCATCATCAGCAGCAGCAGCAGCATACTTTATTTGATATTTAATTAATGAATTGATAAATTAATTGATAAAAAACCCTGCAGACCAAAAATTGCATTTGTCTACAAAAATAAAGCATTTAAGCTTTATTTTAGATCAAAACATTAAGATCACAAGGTGCTAAGCATTTCTAGGGGGTCTCAAACTGTTTTAAATGAGTAAGGACTATCTGTTATTGTATCATGACCTGTAGCTTATAAAGCAATCACATTAGATGCTTTATAGTTGAAGTGATTAAGGTATGACACATTTACTTCCCTCTGTGCGGCAAAAAGCCCTGGAAACACATTCGAGCTCATTAGACCTCAGCCACTGGAATTCCACTAGTTGAGCAAAACTCATTTACTTAATGTATGAGGGCCATTAGTTACCTCCACCACAACATGATGAACACAAACAGAGAGGTCTGGAAGTTCATTAAAGGTGATATTTCTGGGGGATCATTATAGGACATAAGTTAAGCATCCAAAACAGTTGTGATGATAGTAAATGAGCCTTTCATTTGACCTTAAAAACTTTCATTTAGGGGGGAAATTATTAATGGCAGGATAAAGTGAAGAGGAAACAGGGGTTTTTATGACCCTTTAAAGGTATAGTTCACCCAAAAATGAAAATCCTTTTCTTTATTTACTCTCATCATTCCAAACAAGAATGACTGTTATTTTCTATTACATTTTAATCATATATATAGATATATATACTGATATATATAGGTATATTTTTTTTTATAACAGGTTAAATAAAAATATAATATACAGTATTTATAACATTGTACATATCTTTAAATTATATATTTATAATTCCTGCTACATTATGCTCTTTTCTAGCTAATATTCTATGAACATTGAATGAATTATCTGACACACCACATTAAAATGCTGTATACCTCATCAAGTCACTTTGGATAAAATTTAATAATCCATAATAGTAATAATAAATGTTACTTTTTTTGTGCTTATAATCACATTTCACTGTTCCCTGTGACTTTGATGATAGAGTGTGTTGCAGTGATTGGTGGCCATATGGTGACCAAAAGAAAGCTGGAATCTTCTGACACGCAACGTTTTTTGATAACTTCAAAGTTCTCAAATTATATTTACGCATGTACAAACAACATTAGAATGCGGGCCTCTTTTAGCTGATCATCATGAATGAGATTCGAAAGCTCCAGCAGAAGGCACATTTTTCAGTGAACAACAACTTACAAGAAGGAATTACCTAACCAGCTAAAATACAACTCCTCTATCCATATCACTGCTTTCTCCAGTGAAAATTCAGGAGAAAATATATACAGATCAAGCAATGTTTATAAGCCAAAACAGTCAAAAACAGTTTTTTTTAGACTCACTCTGATGGTACCCATTCACTGCAATGTTAAACTCCAAATCTGTTCTGAAGAACAAACAAACTCTTCCAACTCCTGCATTTCTTTTTTTTTTTTTCATTTCTTGGGTGAACTATTCCTTTTAGATTTTGTTATGATTTCAGAAGACAGGAGAACTGTTTTAAATGTTGATTTATTTAGATTTTTGGAATCTGACATGGTTCCCTTGTTCCTATCTATTTTTGCTGTATTTTTTGCTGCATACACATCTACTAAACGTCTCAGTTTAAGAGTCATGCAGGTTTGGGATAAAATGACGGTGAGTAAATCATTTTTGTGTGATCTGTTGCTTTAGGTTTCTAATTGGATCTGACATTAATTTCATTTGGAATGACAGTAAGTTATAGAAATCAGGTTGAGAGGACTGACTGATTTTTTTTTTTTTTTTGGACTGACTGATTTTTTTTTTTTTTTTTTTACTTATTCTTAGTTAGCTGTCTTGGACTCATTTCAAATGTCCACTTCAGTCATGTGCACTTAAGGAACCAGAAGCCCTTTGGCAAAGCAACCAGTTCCTGATGTGCTCTGATTTTATTCATTGCCAATCCAAAAATAATGTATAATTTCCATAATGGATAAGTGCAAACAAGGAAGCCAAGTCCAGTTTTTAACTAAGAAAAGGGGCAGAAAGAACGATGGGCAATCATGACTGTTATACTGAACATTCCAATATAAGGCTATATAGCTAAAAGGGAAAAAAAGAACAACCCAAACTTCGGAGAACTTGGAAAACCTGCTCTCCCAAGAGTAATCAATTAATTGTGCAAAAGTACTCTGCAATTACTGATCAAAGTTAGTGCCTAAGCACATCTCTCAGGCTTTGAACAACTTTAATAAGACACCTACATGCCTACCAGCCCCGCTTACTTATCAATTAATTTGGGACTTAATGAGTTGGGTAGATTATTGCCTCCTGCGCTCTCCATCTCATGGGGACATGTGAATTGCGTACGGTGGAGAAAAGGACAGGTGCGAATCGACATGTGGTACTGTGGTAAAACTATTGCTAAGCTTCTTTTTGTCAGTATTGTCAGTACAGAAGGCGTGGGATTAATAATCAAGATAAATGTTGCTGACAAATTATGTTTTTAGTGGTGTTTGCTAAGGCAAGCATTGCTATTGGACAAGCTTTTAATCTTAATCTTGAGTCTTAAGATTCGGTAACTTGTCCTCTACTATCTGTCATTTGCACGACATGAAACCATCTCTCAACCAGGATCACTTGTGGAAGAGAGGTGAGTAATATATAAATAAATAAATAAATTGTAGAAGGGACATGTGCCATATCTAGTGACAAAAATTAAGGGTTGGTTTGTCTTGCTTGTAATATCTAAAGTACCTGAATTGAATCTGTCATTCATTTAAAAAAATCAAATTAAATAAATAAACAAACAAACAAACCCCCACACACATTAATATTTGAGGTTGTTGTAAGAAATTATTATTATTTTCGTTCCAGCAAGGATGCACTAAATTGATCAAAAGTATATAGTATTATATATAATAAATGCATTTCTTTATTTAAAATTGTAGTACTATTTCACAATAGGACTTTTTATTGTATGTTGCATCAAAGAAATGAGGCCTTAATTTTCTAATATATTTTTCATAATCATGGCATGCAGTATGCAACTAGACTTTGATATCCTGCTGTGTTCATTAAGATGCTCTGAACAATGAGCGAGTAAATATATAAATAAGAAAATGTTCATATAAATAACTAAACCGCAAGTCAACAAATGACCCTGTCATTGTGTCCTGTCCTCTTGTGAACTCTGTTGAGCCTAGAATGACAGCGGGGTCTTATTTTCATTTCAGAAACACACTGGGTAATTATCTATGTCACTGACACAGGCTCAAATGCAGGGCGCTCATTAATTTGAAACATGGATGAAAAGCAACATCGAGAAAACAGAATCAGGAAAACAGCTTTTCTGTTCAAATCTGGAACAATCTGTCCAAACAAGCTCACACCTTAAACAAGAGCCATGATTCTGACAATCACATGCCAGATGTGACACATCTTGGTAACAGATGACAATTGCACTATTTATTCACACTGTCATCATTTTATTTTGAGCATTAATGCAGCTGATAGCAGATTGCTCATATTTTCTCCCACATGGAGCCTGTACACTTTCTGCATTGATCACGGGAGACAGTCTGCATACTGTGGACTGTGGAATGGATTTAAATATGATAACAAGTACATATAAATACCTAATGGGCCCTATTTTAATGATCTAAACGCATGGTTTAAAGCGCACGGCACAGGTGTGCCCTTCAGGGTGTCCGAATCCGCTGTTTTGTAGTTTTAATACGGAAAAGGTCAACGCGCCCTGTGCATGGTCCTAATGGTTGTCCCCTATTCCTTAATAAGTAATGGGTGTTTTTTTTTGGGCGGGAAGGCGTCGATAACCAGCGTGCTCATCTCCCTCAGGAAAAACGCCCATTAAAAGCCAGTTGCACTCACGCCATGGCGGATTCGCTATTTACATGGCGGAATGTAATTTTTTATTTTTAAAAATGTTTGTTACCTAAGCTGCGCATCCTGATGTGTGACTAACCAAGTTACAGTGTTTTTGCCGCATATAGGCGCATATTACTAATGCGCTCTTTAAATAACAAAGAAAAAATATTGCGCCAGACTTTAGATCAGGTTTGAGTTGGTCTATGGTGCAGTCTATTTTCAGTTCCTCAAAATAGCAACGTGCCAACAATGTGCCTGAATACACCTCGTTTTCAGACCAGCACACCCGTTGGGCGCAAATGCATTTGCTATTTAAAAAATGCAGCGCAGGATGGGAAAATGAGAACGGCGTCGGGTTGAAACTAGCAAAAACACTTGCGCCGCGCCTTGCACCGGGTGTATGATAGGTAGGGCCACATATAGTTTATATCTATACACTCAGCTGGTACATTTAGAAAGATAAAAACTGACAACTGTTTACATTATGTTAAAAAATGTGGGTGTTTTTTGACAATGCACACTCACTTTGATGCGAAAATTGAGGGGGGGTGGTGTTGCACAGAAGTTCAGTTGCAGTTTGCTAAGGTGTTCGTGTATGTTTTTACACCATTGTTTTTGTAAATATGTCTACCGTTACAATTTTACAAAACGACTAATATTTGAGTGTCATGAAACCTATCTAACTTAATACGCACAATAAATGCCGTTCCAACTTAACTTCAATCTCGCTAGTTTAACGATAACATAAAGTGAATAGTATTTAATGCAGTTTCTTCAGGACGAAACATAATTAAATGCTGTCCTATTAATGAATGAATAATCTCCATTGAAGTTTTTTTATTTTATTTTTACAGTTATTTATGGCCTGCATATATTATGTACGATACATTTATTAATGCGCTGATTTCACATACAGCATTTAATATCCATCAGTGTTATGTCATGATATTTAAGGTAAAATGAAATGTGATTTATTTTGCTGAAAGCAATCTCGAATAATGTAGGAGATTTTGAAATACACCAAACAATACAACTGAATGACTGTACTTTTCAATCCCCGTGTTAACATTTGAGGCTTTTGTATCTTCACTCTATTAAGGGTTTACCACTCTGCGTCCTCGCGCATCCGCTCAGCATCGCTTCTCTTCTCGCTGTTAGTTCTTCATATTTTTTTGTCTATTGTCCTGCTTGTAAAGAACCTTTTCGTCCTCTGTAAACGCTTCTCATATTTATTGATCAAAACGACGAATTCTGTAAATCTTCCTCAAAATTACATAATTGGTTTTCTATTGTACATGCAATTTTGTACTCCCAACATAACTTACCTAATTTATTCAGAATGGGATTTTCAGCAACTAGTACTCCTGGTAGACTAGACACGTCTTCAAAGAACCAGGCATCAGTCGGTATCAATTCTATAGATCATGATCTTCTTATTTATTAGTCTTTTTGCTTGTGACTGAAAAGCTCCAAGTCTTCTAAAAAAACGATGTGAATGGTAGCAACATGGGCACATGTTGCATTCTCCTCTATACTACACGTACTTCACAAAAAAACTCCTCCACACACACATCATCAGACGACAATTAATATATAAGGATATTAGACTATAGATAGATATATAGTAGTTCGGTCAAACGATCAATCCGCGATGAATCGCATCCAAAATCAATGGTTCGGTTGACCAGATATGTGGGGTGTGTCACAAAAAAACCCCTGTGTTTAATATATGTGTGTGTATTTATTATGTATATATAAATATAAACACATGCTTGTATATATTTAAGAAAAATATGTTACACTTATATATTAAATATATTTATATATGTAATAATTATATGAATTACAGTTATCCATGTAATATTTGCAAAATATAGCTGTAATGTTGTGATTTTTACTATGCATAAGAACATACCAATACGCACACAGGCGTGAGTAATAGTTTGACAGTGCCACCATTATAATATATATATCTATATATATATAGTACTAATATCTTGATATGATAGCTATACTAGATATAATTTAATAATAACTGAGAGACCTGGAAGATAACAAACATATGAGTGAGTTGTCACGTAAATAAACACGCCCGACACGAAACACCAGACAAACTAATGGCACATGTTTGGAGCAGATTCTCTTTTGTTCAGGCAACGGCAACCTGTAGGGTGCTTACTTTTGACAAAAGCGTTATGACAAAGGCACAGAAGCTACACACCAAATCTTTTATGGCTTAATCTGTGAGATTCTGTGTCACAGCAGATGCATTGGAACAGAAATGTGTCAGTCTTCAGAGGTTTGGTACCCAGAACAGTAACAAGTTGTTTACTTGTCCTCCTGACTTCTCAAAGTGACTCAGGTGAGAGCGGGTGAGCCGTGAGCTGCGCTGAGTGATAACGCCTGCTGTACGCCTGATAGATGATGCTGTCTTCTGATGTTCGGAACGATGAGGAACGTCTCCCTGTGTGTGTTTCTTCTCCTGGTGGAGCAAGTTTCTTTCCATGGTGTTAAAGCATCATTAAACATGTCCTGTCAGTGCCCATCTGTTTAACATTTATCCTGAAAAAGGGGGGCTGGAAGAAGAAAGAGGGATACAGACAGCTTCCCCATTAACTCACAAAGCTCCCTGAAATGTTCTGTGCTATACAGATCCTAGATATTCCTGGAGGGCTGGAGTCGGAGACGCCGCATAACCCCCGTTAGCCTTTCAGGCTAGGAAAACAGAATAATAGCCAAATAGATCTGCATGATGATTGCGATTTGTTGGTAATGCACCTCAGAAATGCGGTGCTGAGTCTGAGGGCTCCTCCACCCCCAACCGACACACATTTTCCCTTACAGGCACTATGAGATTCAATTTTCTTTATCTTGTTTGCTTCTGCTTTATTGCTTTGCATTAGGAGCGCTCAGCAAACAGATACCGCCCTCCACTCTCTCTTGCTACCCACTCAGCACCCACAAATTTACCCAGAATTCAGCTGATCACGATGGGTCACTGGCCTCAGTACTGGCACTACAAACAACCCTCAGCCAGACTGAAGCAAAACTATACGTATTTTCAAAGTCGATTAGTTGAATGTCTTTAAAAAGCCCTGTATAATTATGAAAAAGACATGATCTTTTTTTTTTGATTAAAAAAATACCTGGATGCAACAGAATGTAACAGTTATTTGTACAAATTCTGTGTACATTTTACATAAATCCATATGGAAGTAAGCATGATCCAAAAACAATGTGATGCAATGGTACAAAGTGCTTTAAAGGGATACTCCACCCCAAAATGAAAAATTTGTCATTAATCACTTACCCCCATGTCGTTCCAAATCCGTAAAAAGATACAAGTAGCGTACGCTATTCAGTGTCAGCTGCGCTGCACGGATGCGCTGTTTTCGTTCAAATCAAAGCGTAAATACATGTAGAAAACGTATCCTTGTGCAGCAGCTGACACAGAAGAGCAAACGCTGCTTGCTTTCAGCGGATATTCTCCAAAATGGCGCTACAGTGATGTGGAGAGACACAGAGGAGACGAACTGTTGAATAAAGCCGTTATTTTTGTTTTCTTCGCATACAAAAAGTATTCTGGTCGCTTCATAACGTTACGGCTGAACCACTGATGGCAGATGGACTATTCTGACAATGTCTTTCATACCTTTCTGGACCTTGACAGTGTAATTTACTTGGCAGGCAATCGGACAGTCACAAGCCTCCCGGTTTTCATCCAAAATATCTTAAATTGTGATCCGAAGATGAACGGAGCTTCTATGGTTTTGGAACGACATGTGGGTAAGTGATTAATGACAAAATGTTGATTTTGGGGTGGAGTATCTCTTTAACTGGAGTCTGACAATAAACGTATTGTTGATGGAAGTGGATTTGTTACTATAAAGAGATAAAAGTGTTCCAAAGGAGTTTAGAAGTTAAACTCTGACTTGCTATTTTCAGAGATGGTTTTAGTATGCGGACAGTTACTGTTACTTTTTTGTATTCTAACGAACGTACATTTATAATCAGAGCAGGAGATAGTTGGCATAAAAACAATAAGAATCTATGTAGGCCCATTTCTGTTACATTGTCTAAAAGAAAAATCATATATTATGACATACTAAGTTATTATGAGTAAATTCAAGTTAAAATTTAAATTATGACATAAGATGATTTCATGAGATACATTTTCAATTATAATACCATTTGAAAGTGACACAATTGAAATTATGAGATTAAGTCAAAATTATGACATGCTAAATCAAAATTATGAAATTAAAAGTCAATTATGAGACAAAAGTTACTGCTGACTTACAAATTATGACTAAGTAGGTCATATTTAAAAAGTCACAATTGCAGCTTTTTGTCTCATAATTATTAATCTGTCAAAATTTAGACATCTCATAAATGACTTAGTATGTCACCATTTTGACTTAATATGCCATGATTATGATTTTTTTTTATACATTTCCAAAGCAAAAAAAACAATGAAAACTATTTCAAAATTAAATATTTCACATTTAGGAACAGTTTTTCTAAGCAGGGCAAATTAGTGTGAGCGCGCAATTCCAAAACAGCGCCGATGGGTGTGGAAATTTGTGACACCAAACTGTTAGTAAAACTGGCCCTGTGACATGAATTTATTCAAATGAATCTGTGAGTCACATTTTGACCTTTCAAAAGGACTTCTAAGTGCTGTATGAATCAGTGGGTTAATTATAAGCTAAATGAACTAAACCATTTGAATGGGTTTTTCTGTGACAAAAATACAGCAAAGTAGTATTTTTTTTCCCCAAGCTACACCATTTCTGCTCAGAAAAGAGCGTGTTACTTAAAAAGCTACACTACTTTGAAATAGAGCTGAACTATTTACATGAAACTGAACAACACAGTGTGCTGCTATTAATCAGTTGCTTCCAAACAACTACATTCTTCATACGTTCTCTCTCTCATTAGGATTCTCCTTATTCGCTCTCATTTTAACTGTTATTGTTCTCTTCCATCGTGATGAGCGTGATAAACCCCTATCCATCCCCTCATCTGCTCTCTCTGACAGGCTGTAAATACGTGAGGCCAGCATCGGGTTCAAGTTTTCCCCAACGAGCTGATCTTTCACATCCCTAGAGGTCAGATTCCTCCGAAGGGGCAACGGTCCACCCTCCCTTCCCTGACTTCACTGGCTGCCCGCACCCTCCAAACTTTTTAATGAGCTGGTCGGGCATCTCTGCACTGCCCTTCGGTGGGCGTTTTCCAGCTGAATGCACTGATGAGAGAGAATATTGATAAAGCTGTCAAAATAGCTCTGGGTTTGAGACAATGTGTTTAACAACTGCAGACTTCATGAAAAGTAGCCTTGCTATAGCTAATGTGTCCGTGGCTAGCGTTTGCTAGCCCCAGTACAGAGTTTTCCCGCCAATAGAGCTGTGCAGTTTATAGTCGAAAATTGGCATTTTCAAGCAACTGTTATGTTCTGCCACATAAATTACACATCAATGTGAAACAAAAACTTATGACAAAAAAAAAAAGTCAAGTCTGATCAGAAAATCTGCAGTAGCTTTACTATAAGTTGAAGGTTTTCAGTTTAAAGTAATTTAAAGTTTGAAGTAGTTTTAAAGCTTGATGTTTGAAGGTTTGGAAGACCATACAGTAAATCATTGCTATAGATAGAAGCAAGCTTGACAACCATTGAAGTCCTTATGTAGCAACTTGCTAGCAAGCAAACCACTTAAAACCCATTGAAAAATTCTGTGGAAGCCAAAGGTGAAATCAGTTAGCCTTTCAGGGTTATGCTGGTCTATAAATTGACAGCTGGACACCTGCTGTTTGTGAAGTTGGCTGCGTTTCTAATTGCGTTCTAACAAGTACCAACACATTTGCATTCTACTTTTGGCAGAAGTACAGCATTGAGAAGTCACTTAAAAGGTATTTATTGGATGCACACTGGCAGAAATGATTAATTCATGACACACAACCAATGCTTACATCTATAATACAACTGTAAGTCTATTACAGCTTAGCACATAGCTGGAGCTGCTACCTCCAGATGTTTCTTGTCGGCTTTGGCCTCCCGAGAGTGAGGAAGAGTAGATTCGTAAAGTTTGCAGAGCCATGTGTGGAGATGAAATATGTTAGGAGTCATCACCACACACTACATCGCTGTACAGATGTTGCACTGCCTGCTCAAGTCTATCTCTACCACTGAAATCTCTCTCTCTCGCTTGCTCTTTCGTCAGATGAAAACAGCCCAGATTCTCTCGGCTCCTTCCCATGTCTCCCCTGTCTCTTTGTAATACATTATCCAAGCCCCCTCAGCCATCTGCTCTGATGCTGTGTCCCCAGAAACACGGCTCCCAAATTTTACAGATAATTACGATAAATGTGCAGTTCACTCTTGGGGTGCTTCTACAGCTCTCCTCCACACCCACCAGACCATTTATAATCATCTCTGAATTATACAGAACAGACCATAAAGATGAATGGAAATTATGTTCATTAACAAGCCACTGACACCCATGTTCACGGTCGAGATATTAATGAATGTGTAACTTTAGTGCAGCCCTGTTTGTACTAAATTTATCTTTTGGTTAGACTGGTGAGGAAAATCCTAACCCAACCTTGTTGGCTTTAGCTAGTTTGCAGCTGGTATTAAGCTGGTCATCTTCCCTGGCAAAGCCAATGTTCAGCTGGTTTTGGTGATCTCCTTCCCTTGGCCAAGCTAGTGTTGAAGCTAGCCTCGCTGGGCTCCATTCTTGGCCAAGCTAGTGCTCAATTCACCCTTTGCCGTGGGTTTGATTGACCGTCAATCTGACCAATGCTGAATCTGCCATTTTGTCTGACAAAAAAAAATAAACAGACATGAGAGCAGATTTAAATCAGTGGACTTGAAAAATGGTGTGTATTGATGTCTTTTCACAGTTGAAACAAGATACAGTACCGTCTGATGTTCATTCATGTTTATTTCATGCTATAACTAGTGAAGAGGAAGATATGTTTGGTTCACGTTCCCCTTGAACTGAGGTGCTACAGCGATCTGTCACAACACAATAAAGAGCCACAAAACAATATTTATTGTTTGAATTTCTTTAAAAAAAAAAAGACAGCATTTGAAATCTGAGACTTTGTTACCAAAAGTAACCTGCTTGGTTACAATTTTTCACTGCTTGAGAACATGAGGTGTGGCTTGAGAGCACCCATGACTTGTCAGTCGTAGCAATAGTAACTAAGGGGGGTGGGTGTTTGCAAAGGGTTAATTGGTTTAGCTTGTCTTCTAGCCTGCCCAAACTGCTGTTCTGATTGTTTAGCTCAACTTATTGCCGGCAAAGTTGGTGTTCAGCTAATCTAATTGGTCTAAATGGTGCCCCAAGCCTAAAATGACCTAAGTAAGTACAGTATGGTCTGGCATCAATGGCCTCTACAATCTTTTTAGGCTTACAACTCTTTTAGGAAACGCAGCCCTGGTCAAAAGTTCAGCTGGTCTAACTATTCTCTTACGTTGACAAGCTGGTGTTCATCTGGTCTATATCATCTGCCCCCCTAGCAAGGTGGTATTCAGCTGGTCTAGATGGTATGCCAACCTGGGCTGCATTTCCCAAAACCATTACAAACCTAGATAGATTGAAGTCCTGGTCAAGCTGGTGTTCAGTTGGTCTAACCGGTCTCCTTTCCTGGCAAGCTAATGCTCAGCTTGTCTAGACAGTCTCCTCACCCGGCAAACTGGTGTTCAACTGTTTTAACTGGTGTCCTACCCTGACCACCTGATAAATGCTCAATTTCCCCTTTAAAAACAACAATCTTAAACAGTTTAGCGGGCAGCACCACCAAACTTCTTTAGATGTATTTAGGCCAAAGCTGTCCTATCCTGCTTCTGGAAGGCCAATATCCTGCTGACTCCAACCTGTTCCTGCACACTTGCCTAAAAGATCCTGGCAACCTTGCCTAAAAGTGTCTTGTAATCCCAAAGACATATATTAGCTATTTCATGTGTATTTAAGCAGAATAAGAGCTAAACTCTGCAGGTCAGTGGCCTTCCAGGAGCAAGATTGGACACTCCTGGTTTAAGATACTATTTTCAGCTTAGTAGGGTGGAGACACTTAAAGTTTATAAAATCAGGTGTGGTGATGGATTCAAACATAAAGGAATATGTTTTCACACATACACTCTCTCTGTAGACACTCTAGGTCTAAAAAAATCGATACATAACTAATCCTTCTGTTGTATTAACAAGAATGTTTCCTCAACTGTAGCGGTAATGATGAGGTGTCCAACGCCAGTCCATCCAATGTGTCTGTGTTTTGGATCACGCAGCTAATTTAACAAACTGTCTGTCCTCGATCGTTTGGAAATACATCTTCTATCAAACCCTCCTCTCAGATCAGATGGTGAGAGAACTAGAGAAGCAGACCCCAGTGTTAGTTCTCCATGAACTAATATGATGTCTCCCACCAAGCGGTTGTCACATTAATCATCTCAGTAATCGCATTGGCGGTAAAACTTTTTGGAAAATCAACATTATTAGAGGGCTGATCAAGGCCGCCTGGCATCTCCTAGTTATTAATAATTCAAAGGCACGTTGCATCGCGGTGGCCTGCGGGGAGGTGTCATGGGAGAGAGAAGACACCTGGTATTAAAGATCTTATCTGACTGAAGTTCGGATTTGTAAATGGGCTGTCAAGAGCTTTGAGAAACCACACACATGCCACAGCACACATACACAAAGATCAGTAAAGAGATACACACACGCAGCGTATGAATGCACAGTTCAGAACACACACATACAGTACAACTCTCCGAACTGCATACAGATCAGAGAAACAGAAAGAGTGCAGGATTAAAAGAGAGCTGGGTGACATTAAAAAGTGTCTCGGGGGCTGACTAGATCACTATCACTACAAAGAGACTGATACCAACTAACAGTAAGATGAAGAGAGATGCCTATTCTGGCCTTTTTATTTGTTTCTCATATCAAAGAACACTATTCTCTCACAAACATCATATGCAATAGATATTTTATTCTTGATACTGAGCTAATTTGTATGCATTTTGCCCCCGCATGTTTAAATATGCTGGACCTGGCAAACAAACACCACTGTAACCTCTAGTGATACTCATGAATGGAAATATTATTCCGCTGGGTTTACAATCTACACCAGTGAAATATCATTATGAGGCGATATCACTCTCTTTATTATCTCACTGTATAATGTAGCAGAAGGGAAACACTGTGCTTATGTAACTTTATTAAAACAAAATGTCACACATAAAGTCATGTTGAAGTTGAGTATTTTAACTTTTACTTCAAAATACCCGGTAAGCTTAATGTTATTAGTTGCACAGGATCCAAAAATACCAAAAATTTAGATGCTACTTTTCCATCAAATGTGTTTATAAAAATATGGCCTTGTCAGATCTATGTTACAAGTTTTGAACTTGTGCATCAATATTAGGGATGGAAATCATAAGGAATTTAATGGTTCCTTATCAATTCAGTGTTTCTATGAATGTTTCAAGAACCATTTCAGCAAATTACAGCAAACTTAACGCTATATGGCAGTCTGCCCCCTATGGGTGAAGACAGTCTCTCTTTCTCTCTCTGTCCCTGTCTTATGACAGCAGAGAACAGTAAAAAAAAACAAGTCGATTAAATCCACAAGCAAAGAAGCCATCAATCTTGATGTTCCCAAACAGCCACAAATAATTTGCATTGTCTCAGTCAATTAGTCAGCCATTTTTCTCTCTCTGTGGTCAGGCGGACCTGTGCGCTGTCTCCACATCACACTTAATCAATACACAACCACCCACTCCTGCTCCCTCAAAAACTCCAGCTTTTCCCTCTCTCTAGTCTAGAAGCTCATTTCTCAGATTTACTCATCGGAATAGCTAAAAGTCGCATTATTGTTTATGAGAATGAATCACAGCCCTCATGTACCACCAGGACGTGGTTAACAACAGGGCTCGGCATCCTGGGAGGGTTGCGAAACGCCAGAGGGAGCGACTTGAACCATCTGAGGCAGCAGCCGGTGCCTGACTCACAGCCGAAGACCGTGACCAGCTTCCAACATGTCTGAAGGCACACGAAGAGAGCCGAGGGACAGAGGAGGTCAGTTGTCAAGATAAAGAATAATTTAAATGAAAGATCGTGCGGTTGAGGAGTGTAAAGAGCAGTTAGTGATCAGTGTTGGGGAAAGTTACTTTTAAAAGTAATGCATTACAATATTGCGTTACTCCATAAAAAAAGTAACTAATTACGTTACTTAGTTGCGTTACGTCACTTTTGCGTTACTTTTTAAATCTGGGCAGGGCTTGCTTGTTTGTTTTTAAAATAAAAAAAGTTCTATTTTTGGTAAAATATAAAAGCCTTTTCACACCAAAGTGAAATGAATAAGCCTCAGGCTGAAGGGAAAGTAAATTTACGTCCGTAAAGTAGAATGCAGAAGAAGAAATTTCAACACACTTCAGCAATAAAAAAAGACACACAAATGTTTGTCTAGAGCAGGGGTGGGCAAACTTGGCCCTTCCAGGCCACTTCCCTTCAGAGTTTAGCTCCAGCCCTAATCAAACACACCTGAACCAGCTAATCATTGTCTTCGAGACTACTAGAAGGCTACAGGCAGGTGAGTCATATCAGGGTTGGATCAAATCTATGCAGGAAAGTGGCCTGGAAGGGCCAAGTTTTCCCTTCACTGGTCTAGAGTATTTTTGCTTATTAGTACGGTTGAACTAGATCATCAAAAGTCAGAAGCAAAGACATTGGTTAACAGAATGGGATAAAATACATAAAGGGTATTTGTGTTGTTTAACATTTAATTATTGCAGGTTTGCGTCATATTCTGAGTTGTATTATTTGTATGCATTTTGAGGAATACTGAATCTGTGTTCTTTTTTTTTGTGAGAGAGATGAATTAATGCATATTCATATTTATTTTAGAACAACAGTAACATCTTCTGATTTCTCTCAACATGGGGACAGGAGAGATGTCAATCAATACATTGGGAAAAAAAGTAACTTGCGTTACTTAATTGAAAAAGTAACTCAGATATTCTCTTGTAAATTAAAAAGTAATGCGCTACTTTACCAGGTGCTTGAAAAAAGTAATCTGATTACGTAAATCGCCTTACTTGTAATGCGTTACCCCCAACACCGTTTCATAAGAGCAATTAACGTTGAATAGATTTAAAATGTTAAAAGTTCACCCACATGTTCCAAACCCGTATTATTTTCTTCTCTTCCGTGAAACACAGGAGAAGTTCACACTATTATTTTCAACTAAAAGCAACATTTTCTCACACCTAGCTATTGTGTGACTTCAGAAGACATAAAACATAGTTATTTTAAGGTGCTTAAAGGGATAGTTCACCCCAAAATTAAAATTCTGTCATCATTCACTCCCCCTCATGTCGTTCCAAACCTTTACGAGTTTCTTTCTTTTGTTGAGCATAAAAGATGATACTTTGAAAAATGTTGATAACCAAACAGTTGACAGTAGCCGTTGACTTCCATAGTATAGAGAAAAAAATAAATAAAAATACTAAGGAAGTCAATGGCCATCAGCAACTGTTTGGTTACCAGCATTCTTCAAAATATCTTCAAACAACTTGAGGTTTGGAATAATTAGTGTGAATACGAAATACAGAGAATAAATGGATTATATTTTTGACATACTCTATAGGTTTGTGCTACTTCCAACAACAGTACAAATGGATTCAGAAACTCTGCTTTGACACGTCTGGTGTAGGCAAACTCAGCAACAGGACGTGACACAGTCGCAAATGGTACAGATGCCGTTCAAAATTTTCATATGCGTTTTTTTCGTATTCGTCATACTTCTGCGAAAATGCAGAAAATCTAAAGTTTCAGAGGCAGTGTGTAACCGTGATTGATGCAACGTGAGGTCGTATTTATTTTTTAACATGCGAAAATTTCGGACGGCAATTTTGGACTCAGTGTGCAATGCGTACAAACAAAACGTAATATACTCCCATTTAATAGCATGTGCGAACACATACAAACACAGGAGGAATATACTAGTTTATGTCCAGTGTCTACACTATTTCGCTTCAAAAGTTATAACTAAATAAAGCATCTGATTGGAACAATATGAGGGATGATCAAATATAGTGAACTATTTCACTTTTTGTAAAATCTTTGTAAAGTTATGTTCTTTTAGGGTCTCTTAAGCCGGTCCCACACCGGACAAGAAGGGCAGTGCCGTGTCGCGTCACGTCTTTAAAATTCAAACACATTGTTTTCTAAGAGCGTATATTTACTGCATTTTACTTTTATAAGGGGAGTGTTCCTTTAAATCAATCCCTTTTGCTCTGCCTCACTCACTCTACAACACATTCACATATAAACGTACTTAAAAATTCAACACTCATGTCTCATAAACGGTTTATTTGTTTTTTGTCTCGCTGTTTTTGGTAACAAGAGAAGAGGTGCATTGTGGGTTGGTCAACACGCTCACAGCAATTCAGGATCTCTCCGGCAGATCTGCTGGCTGTGCAAGAAATTTGCATTAATTGCTTTGTCTATTAAATGTTCAAAGAACATATTCGGATCACCGTGCTGAAAATAGCAGCATCCCTGGGTTCATTCCACCATGAATTGCTACAGCTCAGGAAAACTAAATCAAATAAACTCTCTCTGTCAGAAAACAGGAAAGTGTTATATTACCTAAGTTCACACTTTAAGGCAGGTACAGCATAAATGCAAAATTGCTCACAGTATGTTTCTAGGAGGAAATATCAGAATAAAAAGGAGCGAGTGGGCCAAGGTTAAGCTTTTCCCTGAGAAAGACTAGGCAAACTTCTGAAGATACAGGCCAAAGAACCACTTGACATGAGCTGAAAATGCACAGACACACTCTTTCCACGATTATACGTACACATACACCATTTTGAAGGTAATAACTCATACTTGCAACAACTTTTCCTGTAAAATACTGACCTCCAGATTCAGACTTAAAACTTAACGATGATCTTAAAAGTGTCATTAATATTTTACTGTTGCTTCCAGATTATTCATGGAGTGAAGACCTTGCCACTATAGTTTTTTTTTTTTAAAGAAGAAATAACTAGAAATAGAACGCAAGAGAGAATACTGCAATAAATACATAAATATGTACTGTACATAGTGTACATACAGTTCTGAGGTAAATTTATCTAATTTTGTGAAGAAAAAAAAACACATTAGAATATTAAGTAAAGATCATGTTCCATGAAGATATTTTGTAAATTCATAAAAATCATAAAAATATCAAAAAGTAATTGTTGATTAGTAATATGCATGGCTAAGAACTTATTTTGAACAAATTTAAAGGCGATTTTCTCAATATTTTTTTTTTTTTGCACCCTCAGATTCCAGATTTTCAAATAGTTGTATCTTGGCCAAATATTTTCCTATCCTAACAAACCATACATCAGTGGAAATCATATTTATTCAGCTTTCAGATGATGGCTTATGGCTGGTTTTGTGGTCTATAGGGTGACATATTGCACTGTGTCATTACTTATTTAACAAAATTTAATAAAGCCAAAATGGAAAATCAACATGTTATGCCCTTATGACTGGTTTTGTGGTCCAGGGTCACATATGTGGAGTAAATTTAAATTTGCTTAATATTTAATTGTTAAGTAAATTTTTTTTTTTTTTAAATTTCACATTTTATTTCATATTTTCATCATAGATTAATTTTGTTTAACAACTGTAGATATTTTTAAAAACTTCAGGCCTCTGACGTGAAGTTTTGAAGACTAAAGCAGTGAGATGTTGTAACTGGCATTTTAGAGACGAAACTTGGATCTTATTTTTCCTGTCAGTATTGTGTCTCTCCGGCTCTCACGCAGGTGTGATCACAGCTCTGAACAATGATGACACATAAATCATTCCCATCTGAGGGGTGAACGCTCAGCCCTGTCTCTCTCACACACACAGGTTTGTAAAATGATCCGTCTTCGGAAAAGAGAGTGGGTAAAATTCAAAGTTTCATTCTCTTTGCTGAAGCACACAGGTGCAGGAGTGATCGCAGCTCTATGCCAGCTGAACAGAGCCAAAGCTGGAGTGCAGAACTGGTATACCTTCACAAAAAACACACTTTTTTTTCAGATTTCAGTTCTCAAACCGAAAGACACCCAAATAATTAGTTCGTTCTTCGTTGTTCGAATGAGTATAGCCCTGATTTTGTATATTTCATGGTGAGTCACCCAAGAACTCTGGACAAATTATTGACCAAGTCTCTTACTTTTTGTTGGAACTCCTGAGAACCCACCACCTTGTCTGACAGGTTTTGTTGCTGGCTGAAAGTTGATTGTGTAGTTATGTTTGTTTTTTGTTATGTGGGTGGGTGTCGTTGTTTGTTTTTTAGTATGTTTTGTAAATGTTTTAAATTTTTTTGTTGTTTTTTTTTTTTGTTTGGGTAAGGTTGTTTTTAATTGAGATTGTTTTTTCATTTTTTTTTGGTTTTTTTTTTTTATGTATGTTCAAGGTAGAAGGATAAAACAGCTATAACTCTTAGAACCCAAAACGATATTTGTGGTCAAGGTTTGCTGTTCTTTTTGAAGTTCTATTTATAAAGGGGGAGCCAGAAAAAAAAAAAAGAAAAAAAAGGAGATTTACCTAGTTTATTTTTTGACAAAAATATTAAGCAGCACAACTGTTTTCCAGACTGATACGAATAGTAATAATAAATCTTTCTTTTTAACAGCAAATCAGCACATTAGAATAATTTCTGAACCGTCATGTGACACTGAAGACTGGAGTAACAGCTGATGAAAATTCAGCTTTGGATCAAAGGGATAAATTGTATTTTAAAATACAGTCATTGAACTAATTGAAATGGTGAAAATGTGAAATGTTGATTTTCCATTTGGCTTTATTTTTGTTAAATAATAAGGACACGGTGCAATATGTCATGGTTTGTTGTTCATGCGGAGGTTGTATTTTCCAAATTGTAAGGACCTTCCCAAGGAAAAGTTTGTTTTATATTATAGCAGTGTCGTAGTATCATTCATATATTATTATTATAATGTATATATTATTATGTCCTTATCAGAAAAACTATGAAATTCAATAGGGGTCCTATTTTTGACTGGATTCAAATAGAAAACGCTATTTTTAAATTGTAGAATATTTCATAATATTTCACTGATTTTACAATCACATGGTGAGCAATGGTGAGTTTTTTCTTTCAAAAACATTTAAAAAAATCTTACAGACTCTCTTACAGAATCTCACAGTACATCTCAAAGTTTAAATGACTCTACTTAAATCCATATTGATTCCATGAAATGTGCATATCTAACAACTGCTAACATAGGTCAGTTTACAAAGAATGCAAGAAACCCAGCCAATCTGATTGAAGCTTGCCTTTTCAGAAAGTTCTAGTTATTTTTGTGTGCAGTATGCACCAGGCAGTCTGTGAATGGCCCACGGGCTTCCCATCGAAGGCTTTTCAGCTGCAGTCAGGTGGGTTTGGCGACTGACAGACTCCATCTGTCTATTCATGCATTAAATGCTGCACCAACAACCAGAGGATAGGCTGCTTCGCTTTTCCACCATCCTTTTTCCCTTCCTTTCTCTCGCGTCCAGCCACCCTGACACACACATACTCACTTATCAATGTGAGTTATGTCAGATAACCTCTGATCAGTGCCACAGGTAGTCCAGTCTTAGACAAAGACACATCAGCTCAGGATGAACGTCTGTCTCTCTTCCTCGACTCTCATTCTGTTTCCGTACCTTTCCATCAGAGTCCAGCCTCTTTCTCTTCCTTCAGTCACAATTGTCTGTCTATCTTTCTCTTGCCTTACTTGCTTTCTGTCAACATTGTGTCCACTTGATTTAATTCATGTCAAGCTGTCCTGCTCTTGCAATGCCCATCTCACTCACTCATATCCTCCTCCACTCCTTACTCTTTTCATCATTCTTACCTTTTGTTTGTGTGTGTGTGTGATGCAAAATCATACTACATCTGGTCAACATACACTTGGTTTGGGAACCCAAGAACAGGTTCTTACTCATTTTTTTTTTTAAACAGTAACTTAACCATGAGTTATGATGTGGTCCTTTTTTGGTCAAACTCACAAACAAAGTAAAATCAGTCACCTTTTTAATTCACCACTTGAAAATACTCAAAAACCAGGTGTTAAATGTATGGGTTAATAGGTTAAATCAACGCAATGACTCACTAACTGGCTGAATCAGACAGATCTGAACTGCATGTCAAAATTGTCACCCACAGATCACCCATAGTCTGACCATTTGATTCATACTGCATACAAAAATATCAAAAGCTGGCTGACATCACCAGCTCCAATGTGACTGCTCTAGTGAAAAATAAATATACTAAAATGTATTTGAAATACATGTATTTAATGCTAAGAATACTACAAACACATTTTCATATATGTGTACTCAATACAAATACCCTGCAGTTGTAGTTTTGGTATACTAAACTGGTACAAGCCTGCTAAATTGGAAAAACTAATTATGTACTTAATGCACTTTAATTGTGTGGAAGTAGTGCTGAAGTTCAACTAAAGATATTCTGAAGTATATTTGACTGTGCTAAAGTGGAACTATTGCAAGTATACTTTAGGTACACTTTAAATGTATTGCATTTAAAGATTGATATTATTCAAAGATCATACAATTCTCATCAACAAGTGACATTAAAATACATCTTAGGCTTAATATTAAGACATGTGCATTGTGCATAAGTAGTACTCCAAATAAAGTTTAATTATAATTTGTATATCAGTAAGTCTCAAGAGATATGTCAGTAAATAAGTTGATAGATTTAAACAATACTAAGGGCCAGTTTTACTAAACAGGGCAAATTAACACGAAAGCGCAATTCCAAAACAGCGAAGATGGGTGTGGAAATTTCTGCGGGTGGTTTAATAACAACGCGCAAATTAAAGGGGTCATATGATGCGATTTAAATTTTTCTTTGGCGTGTTACAAGCTCTTGGTGCAAAAGAAGATCTGTAAAGTTGCAAAGAATAAGTCTCAAATCCAAAGAGATATTTCTTTATAAAAGTTAAGAGTCACCCACGCCTACCTAAAACGGCTCGTTCAACACGCCCCCACATGTCTACGTCACAAAGATTTGCATAACGCCGCCTAAATATTCACGCAAAGAAAGAAGGCGAAACTTTTATTCTCGCTGTAGAAGTATTGTCCAGGAGTCCAGGCCCGGGGTCGTCAAGGTGGGTGCCGCAAGCCCGCCCGCTCCACTCACTCTAGCCCGTCGTGTGTGACGCTGTGTTTCGTTGTGAAAGCGAAACTACTTTGTTTGGCCTTCCAAATGAGGACATGACTAAAAATCTGTGGTTAAGTTGTATTCACAACACTATTCCAGAACAGTTCAACCCAAATATGCAGATGTGTCCAGCGCATTTTATGGAGGACTGTTTACTGATCTGGGGAGTTAGACTACAATGCCGGCTGCTCTGACTCAAAGACTGTAAGTAAATTTTTTATATTTAAATAATTTGCCACTGATGATTCAAACGCGAGTCTGTCCCGGCCGGGACAAGGCATCACAATATGGCAAGGGGCGTAACATTTCCGTCACACGCTTGAGGTATTCTGCAAATCACAACGCACTGGATAGCTGGCCAATCAGAGCACACCTTGCTTTTCAGACCGATGAGCTTTGTAAAAATCCGATGCGTTTCAGAAAGGCGGGGAATAGAGGAGAAAAAATAATGTACAGTATGTGGAAAATATGTTTTTTGAACCTTAAACCGCATAAACATTCATTACACCAAATACACAAAACAAAGTTCTTTTTAGCAGCATCATATGACCCCTTTAAAGAACACAGACGCAATATCTCATTTCCATATCGACCAACGCAATATACCAAGCACAGCGCAAATTAGCATAGTTGTAAATAAACTATAAATAAATAAATGAGCCACAGTACGTTGAAAAGAACTGGAAGCCAAAAAATGAAGGCTTGCAACAGTTTTGATAGAGCTGGTATTGTGTGACTCCTAGTTGAGGGTTCCAAGTCGCCTTTTATTTTCTGAAGCAAATTAAATATAACATGGCTTGGCAAACGATATGTTCGGATAATGTGTTCTTTCCAAATAAATTAATACGTGTGGAAAAAAATCCTCTCCCTTCTACCACACACTCTCTGTTCTCTGCGGTGCCTCCTCCTAGCAACAAACTGCATCCATTTCAAGCGCAAAATAGTTTAAGACATGCTTTTTTTTTTTTTTTTGGGGGCATTAAATAATGTCACAAATGCTACTAATTTGTCGAGCACAAACGTTAGTAAATCTCGTTGCGTGATTCATTTGAATACTCTCCTCCCATAAATTTTGCGTCTGAAAGGGAAACTTCATGAAAACGTCGGTGCAAAATTAATGGTGTCCACGCCTTTTCAGCGCTAATTCTTCACTGCGCGTCTTTAGTAAAACCTGACAGTATTATTTTAGCACCAAAAGACGGTTTGCGCTGGCGCAAGTGTAGTAAAAACTGGCCCTTAGTTAGAAGTATGAAATGTATTTTAAATATATTAATTTTTACTAGGATGCGTCTGTTTCTGGCAAGATGAAGCTGCAACTAGATCTCAACTACAGAGAAACAGGTAAGACATAATATTTTTTTTTCTGCAGGATGATTATTTCTTCAGAATACATTAAAAAATAATTCATAATATATATATATAATGACTGGAGTAATTCCTAAAATTAATCTTCATGTTGACATTTTGGTGGATCATAATTAAAAAAAAATAATAAATAAATAAAATAAAGAGTACAAACTGATTTAAGAAATCTACTTTGAAATTTAAAATAGTTTATAGAAAACATATTTTGAATTATCAGTATTAACCCCATTATAATGAATTTGATTTAATACAATTCCTTTGACTTTATAACTCATGATTAATCAAAAACAGTCCAAATTAATGAAACCTACACATTTATTTCTAAAAAAATAATTCATATTTATTGAAATTGAAAACAATAAATCTTTTTTTCAGAACCATGTATTGAAAGACTACATTTCTATGAACATGCCAAATGCATTTTAGACCAGATTTCAAAGATTTATTCTTTGAAAAATAAAGATCTTTTCATGCTTATTTGTTAATTAGGCCCAATTATTCTTTAAGTACTAAAAGACTCAATAATGGAACCATTAAGGAGCTAGAACCATTAGGGCTCAACCAGTTATTAAATTCCTTGAGATTCCTGGCCTTAACGTGCACACACACAGACACACACTGTTCAGGAAACATCCGGCCCCAGACCACGAGTGTGTGATTTCAAGTGCTGCCGTTTGCTGAGGGGCCTCGGCAGCCTGAAGCGCTTGCTAAAAATCCAATTTCATCCCGCCAGTCTGTTCCCGCAGAATTACCCACATCCACCTTGTGTGGGTGAGTGTACGTGTGTATGAGTATTCTTGTGGCCTGAAGCCACGTCTGGCTGAACTAGCGTGAGAAACATCACATCACACACACTGAGTCAAATTCAAATACACACACACACACAGGTGGGCTGGCAGGGCCATATTACAAAAACTGCACGCTTCCATTCAAACACACACACAAAGGAAGCTTTGCCCCCAGACCATCATCCCTCGGCAGCATTCACAAACAAACGATACACAACTGATAAAGCGCTGAGATTTGTTCTCGGCACAGTTCAGTCCCACAATCCACTGCAAGAACTGAAGCAATTCTACACCACAGAAGCACATTTTGTTTATTGTTTATTTCTCAATATGACTCACATATGCAGTGAGCTGAACAATCACAAAAGAAATACGTTTTAGTTTAAAACATGTTTACAACTAAGACGACAACTCCATAAAAGCAAACTAACCTTGGCTTATTGGGCAAAAAAAAAACATGCCTTTACCTACATTTTAGCAAAACTACAAAAGTGTACCTATACATACAGTACTGCAGTAAGTGGTTATTTTCGCACGGTTCCTTTTACAATACAATATTATGAACATAATTTATAGTGCATAATTTATAGAAAGTATATTTTGTTTGCATCAATATCCGGTTCCATACGTATGTCTTTTCTGATGTGTTAAACTTGCTCAGTAGCGCACCTGGTACAGCGCTGCATTTGTGATACAGAGCACTAGGGTGCACATCCCATGAAATATACTTTGCTTTTGTTAACACTATCAATTAGTTTAGGCTAGGGTTTAGTCTACATTATATGTTATTTTCAAATGCAATAGAGTATTATCCTTTTAGCATCACTCAACGGACATGCCATAATACGTTCAACAACAACATCATAAAATGATATTCACGTTAAAGGCACTTTCAAAGTGTAATGAACCGTGCAAGAAGCAACATCATTTAGCAGATATGTCCCCACAGGTATGTATTTCCAATAAGCTTGAGATGAAACAAACTATTAGAGATGCGCTGAAATTTCGGCAACTGAAATTTTTAGGGAATTATCGTAACAGTAACACGTAATCAGCATTTATCCAGCTGCAGCTCATATAATGTATGCATTACATTTTTTTTCTTTATTTAACATGTTGTCTTCATTATGTTAAATAATGAAGTTGTTATTACAGTTTAAATATATCAATAACAATTTGGAGTTAAAGCATAATTCTATTATTAAAAAGTTGACATAAAAACTGCCTTTCATGCAATTTAAATGTTTGTCTGTTTTTATTTGAGTGTTTATAACTAAACAGATGTAATTAATTGTTTATTAATTAATTTTAGGATTCTGTCTTTGGCCAAATGCATCCTGATTTTTATAAAAAAAAAATTCATTTTCGGAATTTCCACTTCAAACTACACAATGGAAACGAGAAAAAAAAAAGTATTTCTTGACAAATCAACAAGGGGGGGGGGGAATCTGAGAGTTTTGATAGGGTGATGGTGAATGATTCCTGGCTCTTCAAGAAACATGGATGAGATTTCGGCACATCAGTGCACCACTCAACACCGTGACAGTGAACTGTCAGTAGCGGCAAGCTGTTGTCA
The DNA here is from genome assembly GCA_018155175.1 of Sinocyclocheilus anophthalmus. Lineage (NCBI taxonomy): Eukaryota > Metazoa > Chordata > Actinopteri > Cypriniformes > Cyprinidae > Sinocyclocheilus > Sinocyclocheilus anophthalmus. The sequence continues at coordinate 31,711 of JADLZN010006000.1, read as the reverse complement.
CCCACACGCAAGCGCTCGCACACACACACACTCTCTGTTAGCCATGGTATGCCAATGTGTTCACCTGGTTTTCAGTGTTGTGATTGCTCTGTCATGCTCAGCGAATTATCCAAGGATCTCTACAATACCGCCTGCCTCACATAACACATACAAATAACACCCTCTCTGAAACAGTCAGACATGCTCTTCTGGCCACAAAACAAAGCATAATTTTGAAAATTGTGCGTCACATGTTCAGGGCGGCAGCGAGCACTCAATGATTTCTTAGAAATCGAGTCTGACCTGCTTCCATCATTAACTTCTAGAAGTGCAAATTACACATACACTCTAAATTAGAACAGTGCTTCAGTGTGTTTTGCTTCTGTCCGTCTGTGAAAGTTTTTGCAAAAAAGGAAATTGAACAGGAACATCGCAGATGTTTCTTGTCTGAAAGTAGTGAGTAGCAATGAACAGAGCTGCATGTTTCTGGAGAAAATGTTTCTGTGTAAAACTCCAAATACACTAAACGTGCAGGTAAAAAATAAAAGTTTTGACTAAAACATTAAATACACAAAGCTGACATTAAATTGAGACTTTTCTTCTGAATCATCCAAGGAAAATTCAGTTTTCATATATCTAGTTGAGTTTGGCAGTAAACAAATCTGTCAACGTTTGGTTTTGGCTTAGTTTTGTGGATTTCAATTATTATTACAATTGTTGTGCCACTAAAAAGAAGAGAAAGCAATTTTACCCTCACACGGCTTTGAGAAAAAGACACAACAACTGGAATATGTGCGAAGGTACCATTTACATGAAGTCATATATTGGAATTGTACAGAGACATATACTGCCATCAAGATGACATCTTTCATAGGAGTTCTATGGTAATTAGATAAAGATGGTGCCAGGTCTCATTCTGCTTGTGCTACAACAGCATGGTTTCGTAGACACATGGATGTGACTGACTGGCAAGCAGATCTGTCTCCTATTGAAAATGTATGGCCCATTATGAAAAGAAGATTCAGACAATAACGACTGTGGACAGATGAGCTGATGATGTCTTGTATTAAGCAAGATTGGATGAAAATTGTGCATGCACAACTTTAATTTTCAACTCAATTCTCAAACGATTAAAGGGGTCATATGATGTTGCTAAAAATAACATTATTTTGTGTATTTGGTGTAATGAAATGCGGTTTAAGGTTCAAAAAACACATTATTTTCCACATACTGTACATTATTGTTTCTCCTCTATGCCCCGCCTTTCTGAAACGCGTCGATTTTTACAAAGCTCATCGGTTTGAAAAAGTGAGGTGTGCTGTGATTGGCCAGCTATCCAGTGCGTTGTGATTGGCCGAATACCTCAAGCGTGAGACGGAAATGTTACGCCCCTCACATACTGTTGATGCCGTATCCAGCCGGAGCGATGAATCAAAAACATGAAAACCCATTATAAACGAAGCATTCGTTGCATCCAATGGGGACATAATTACTGATTATAATGACTTATACTGTCTTTTTACGCATTGCGTTGCATCGCGCCACGTAAACATAAAACCATGTCTGCATTTGTGATCGGAGAAATGACAAACAACAAGCCCTACTCTACACTGCCCAAAAAAAAAACTCGCTTTAAATATAAAAAATATTAAATATAAAAACTTTTTAAATATAAAAAACGTACTTACAGTCTGTGAGTCAGAACAGCTGGCATTGTAGTCTACTCTTCCGGGATCAGTAAAACAGTCCTCCATAAAATGTGCCGGACACATCGAATATTTGGATTGAACTGTTCTGGAGCAGTGCTGTAAATACAACTTAAACACTGATTTCTAGTCGTGTCCATTTTTTGAAAGCCAAACAAAGTAGTTTCACTTTCACAATGAGAAACACAGCTCTTCACGACAAGTGCGCCTGAGTGAGCAGAGGCCGGGGGCTAGCGTGAGGAACGGCCGGAGGGCTAGAGTGAGCAGAGCGGCGGGTTTGAGAATGGCTATGCCGGGGGGGGGGGACGGTGGATTACGATGAAGGAGGCGTGCGGCACCACATGTGAGACCCCGGGCTGGATCGCTGCGGGTTTTTCCCCCCCACAACGTGTGAAAGCCGATCCGGCGTCCATTAAGCAACGTTGTTGTATTGATCAGCAAACCAGCACGGATCAGCCAGGATGCGAAGCGATATCTCCTCTTTTGGTAGGCCAAACAATGTAGTTTTGCTTTCACATTGAAACACAGCGCCTTCACGACATGGTGGTGGCGGCGGCAACAACAATACTATAGAGTGAATAAAAGTTATGCCTTCTTTCTTTTGGGCGGCGTTATGCAAATCTTTCCAGATAGTGACGTAGATATGTGGGGGCGTGTTAGAACGAGCCGTTTTAGGTAGGTGTGGCTGACTCTTAACTTTTATAAAGAATATCTATTTGGATTTGAGACTTTAGTCTTTGCAAACTTTACAGATCTTCTTTATGCACCAAGAGCTTGTACAATCCAAAGAGAACGGAAAAAAATGTAAACAACCATAATATGAACCCTTTAAACATTGTAATTATAGTTGGTGTAGTCGATGAGTGTTAAACATGCCTCTGTCCCAACCTTTTTGGGGTGTGTTGCAGCCATCAAAGTCAGAATTTGTTTATATTTACAAAATAAATTTAGGTGATTAGTGAAATCATTGGAAATCAATATTTATTTATTTTTTTGAAAATTGTATGAAAACCAAAAAACTCCCATTGATTTCAGTGCAATTAGCCAACAATTGCTTTAATCGATTTGACCCCAACACATTTTTTTTTTTACATAGTTTATGTACACAACAGGAGGTTTCATATCTTCAGGAGCACTTGATAATTATAGACAGGTATGCTTGATTCCAGGAACAGGATTGGGAACCTTTGTCTAACTCAGGGTCTAAACCCTGGTCTGAGCGCCCCCGAACATAGAACATTTTGTATGTCTCCCTTATATGACACCCATTTCAGGTCCTGGAGTTACTTCTAATGAGCTCATGAGTTGAATCAGGTGTGTTTGATTAGGGAGACACACAAAATGTACACTGCTGGGGCTACTTCATGGAGAGGTTTGAAAACCACTGCTCTAAAGAAGCAGGTTGTATTTGTAAGCATTTTTTCTCTTTATTTGAAAGTTTTACTGTTTTAAAAAAAGGAATAAGACACCAATTATCCCACCTCACTTGTCCAAAGATGCTAAACAAAACACCTGGTCTGAAAAATACAGCGGCATATGGACATACACACACTCTATGCACACTCACAGGCGGCCCGGCCTCAGAATTAATGTAGTTCATTGGAAGTGGCAGGCACTAGACTATTTGTTTATTGGAAGCCCGAAATGGCTGAGCTCATGGGCATTGATTGGCTGAACACAGGACTAATGCATGATGACATAATTGCGTTGTGTGCCGGCCGTCGCATCATAACACGCTGAGTTGCTCCATTACTAAAATTCACTCATTAGAGCGCAGATATGAATTAATGGCCTACCAGGCCCCAGAAATGAACTCATTGATTCGCACACAATATCCTTTACTGAAGGGGCAATCAGGTGGTGGCGATGAGAAAAGAGAGGGAGGGATGTCAACATCTGTGTTTCGTGACCTGTGCTGCTCGCTGTTGGGGTGCGTATCGCTCACGTGTAAGTGATTATGCCACGCTGACCTCATCTCCAAACAGAAGGAAGGGGAGGAAAACAGAAACCCGAATGTGGAAGATGGCGAGAAGCTGCCGTTCTCATTTGCATGCTCCCTGCACGGCCGGGGTCAAAAGGTTGCCCCGACCTGACAGCGTGCTAAGACGCCAACAGCTGTTGACCATCCTAACGACCGGCCCTCTGCCCCGTGCCCATTCCCCACGGGGGACTCATCCTCAACCTAGTGGCCATCTGCGCCCATGCGCCTCCACCACCATAAAACACTCCTAACCAGAGCTGTCAGCGCCATTGGCACAGCTGATTGCAATTCAGATTCGGAACACTTGAATATTCGGCCAGTAATTACGCAGTCAAAGCCACATGGCTCTCATTATCAAATATTAAGCGATGAAAGATTCATAAAGAGTTTTAAGAACTCTTATGTTACGAGAATATCTCAGCGACAGTAAAACCTTCAATGCAGTCCCAAAAACTGTAAGGGATCACTGTGTCTTAAAGGGATAGTTGACCCAAAAATGAAAATTTTTTCCCTGTCATAATCACTGTAGAGCACACGGAAAGACCTTCGTTCATCTTCCGAACACAAATTAAGATATTTTTGTTGAAATCCAAGCGCTTTCTGACCTTGCATAAACAGCAATGCAGCTACTATGTTCAAGGCCTAGAAAGGTAGTAAGGTCATTGTTTAAAATAGTCCATGTGACATCAGTGGAAGAGAAGAAATTGTTGAATAAAGTTGTTATTTTTGTTTTCTTTGTGCACAAAAAGTATTCTCATAGCTTCCTAAAATTAAGGTTCAACCACTGATGTCACATGGAATATTTTAATGATGTCCTTACTAGCTTTCTAGGCCTTGAACATGGTAGTTGCATTGCTGTCTATGCAGGTCAGAAAGCTCTCGGATTTCATCAAAAACATCTTCATCTGTGTTTCAAGATGAATGAAGTCTTACGGGTTTGGAACGACATGAGGGTGAGTAATTTTTTATATAAATAAAGTAAAATATTTTGGAAGGTGAACTTTTTTCTCCTTTAGAAATCTAAAAGCATTGGGAAAATACCCATTTACCCCAGCAGGGCACTAATTAAGAGGTTCACAAAACATGTAAATGTGTTCCGAAGATGACGAAGATTTTTTTTTTGGGGGGGGGGATGGGATTGGGTGTAAGCGATTATGTTGAGGAAAAAGGACTAATTGTGTCATCATGTACAAATCCGGTATTCATGCGATCATTCGTTTTTTGATTTAATATTGAAAGTAGAAAAATTAGAAAACTGAAAATTTTCGTTTTTCGTTCATGGGTGGAAAAATTAAAAAACAGTTTCAATATTTGATTTTCTGACATGTGGGTGGGAATTTAAACGCCCTTTTATGAGGATTGGTCAGCTTAAGATCAAACCGTGCCATCATCAGTTATTCTGCAGTATCAGGCACCAGAATAATAGTCCTCTGCTGCTGCAGTATGGATTAATAAACCATTTTATCAATTTCATATTTTTCTCAACAAACAGACTAAATGAATAGCTCGTCTAATGACAGAGTATTAAGTTCCCTCGATGGGGGAAAAATCCAAGTGAACATCAATCAGTACTCAATATTAATTTAAACTGCTTTAAATATGACTGCTGCTTATTTCCTGTGCACTTCAATACTGGTCTGCGCTTGACTGTAGTCGCGTCTGTCAGCTTATTGAGTTTATTTAACTCGAATTGCGCAACATCGCAATGTTCCTGCCGGGCTTGCCAATTAATGCAGCGAATGGTGCTTTAGTTTTTTTTTTTTTTTTAACGCGGAACATATCTGTCATAAAATAATCTATGATCTCATGCCGTATATTCCAAGCATTCTGAATGTATACTGAGGGTTTGGTGAGAAAAAAACGAAATGGCAAGTTATTATATTTTATGAAAATCTTGCGTGGCAGCTCACGCTGCGCACAAGTGCATATCCTTTTGAGATATCAATTATAATCAATTTTAATAAAACACAAGATTACATTATATAACTCTAACAGTAGGCTATATTTAATATCTGTTGTTCTCCGATTGTCAGTCAAAATGACAGTTCTTGCAACACAGGCCTATATATACCCAAGCCAATTAATTATTACTTCCTTTTTGTCTTAGTGTTTAAAACATTTATTTTGAAACAAATTAATTAATAAACAAACAAACAGACTTACTGGGTGAGCAGGGTAGGCTATGACAGCTGTCATATCATACCCTGCCATGCCCAGCTGATGCAAAGAATATAATTTATATCTACACAGAAGAAAGCCCTGTCTAGACAATGCCCCGGTACGAGTTGTGTCGAGCTATTCATTAGCCTGTTTGTTTGATGAAAAAAAGATTAAATGTAGTTGCAATAAATGCGTTAAGAATCCATACAACTGCAGCAGCAGAGGACTATTATTCTGCTGTGTGATACTGCGGAAGAACTGATGATGGCACGGTTTGATCTTCGGTTGACCAATCAGCAGAAAGGGGCGTTTAATTCCCGCCCACATGTAGAAATCAAATATCCAAGCTGTTTATAAATTTTTCCACCCATGAGAACAGGGGACACCATTTTGGAGAAAAAAAACGAAAAAACGAAAAAGGAGCCGTTTTCTAATTTTTCTACTTTCAATATTAAATCAAAAAACGAATGATCGAATGATACACAGATTCTTTAATCATCTCTGTTGTTTCACAATGGAGTTTTTTTTTTTGTAGAACATAAAATAACACATACAAGAAGGTACCAGTCACTCGCTTCCATGCAGTTACAATAAATGAGGAATGAACCCTCAGTCATTTAGAGAATAATGCCCAGTTTTTCCCCTGTAACCATTTCCAAAGTTGGTTAGCATATGATACCTACATTCTAAAAAAGCAATTGGGCTGTTTTGACCCAGCAGTTGGGTTAAATGTTTAACCCAACCTTCTGGGTAGTAACCCAACCGCTGGGTCAAAACAACCCAATTGTGGGTTGTGCCCTATTTTACCAGCACTGGGTTGTTTTGAACCCAGCATTTTTTTAGAGTGTATTGTTTTAAAATCTGTTCCGAATTTAAAAGTCGTGCAGTGTCTTCATCTTATAAAGCAGTGGTTCCCAACACTGGTCCTGGAGGCACCCCAACACTGCAGGTTTTGCATGTCTCCTTAATCAAACACACCTGATTCAGCTCATCAGGGCATTAGTAGAGACTCCAAGACCTGAAATTGGTGTGTCAGAGAAAGGAGACATGCAAAATGTGCAGTGTCGGGGTGCCTCCAGGACCAGTGTTGGGAACCACTGCTACAAACCATTATGTGTGACGAACAGAACAAAATTTAAGACTTTATTAATCAAAAACCTGACATCCACTTCATGAGAAAAGCAGCTCATAAATTAATCGTTCTTTTGAGCCAGATATTTTCAAAGATGCTGAACATCTGATTCACAAAACTGCACATATTATTAGGTGATTTGATTCACAACGAGTGAATGAGTCTTCCTACCAATCACATTTATGTAGGCCAAATTATATTCATGATGAACCTATTTTGTGGAGATACAACACATTTTAGCCAAATGCATCACAGTAGCTTGGCAAAGACTGTCCTATTTCAAAGGCTCCTTCAAATGTGGTCTCGAAATGTGTCATTTGTTTCCCCCCTCACGAAGGTTACAACACATGGATGCTTCATTGGCCAAACTATCCCAAGATTCATTGTGTGCTGGTGACGTAAATGTAAACATTTTAAAAGTGTAACCTGGAAGGGAGCAATCAAACAAAAGAACCCATCCACACACAGTTCAGATTGACTATGGTTTTGCATTGTCACTTTCAGTGTACAAATAAAAATAAAAATAAAAACCATCCAGCTTTTTGCATCCTGACTGGATAGGACGCAGTGTGAGAGTGACACTGTCGATGTGTTTACGTTGACACTCACGGCCCTTCATTATGGTTCCCACCCAAGCAAACGCGGATCAATTCTGGCATTGTGCGTTTGTCAGAGCCGGCGAGAGCGCTGAAGGGGACAAGTCAGGTTACAAAACTGTGCTATCTGAACAATAACAAAGGCCTATTATGAGAAATTCAATCATTCCTCCTGAAGAGGAAAACTAGAAATTCAGCATTATTTACAGTTATGTGACTATCTGACTTATTTACATTAATTCATCAGTGTTTCTGTCTGGCTATCTTGGTGTAAGTGTCTGTTCATGTGGAAAAGAGATTTTAGAGTTATCTATGGTGTCACTGATGGATTTCTGCATGTAACTGTTAGCGTGATTAAAAAAATTAAAATTTAAAAAGTACTTTAATATGACATTCTTAAAAATGTTAATGATTCAGGACGCTCTCTTAATGAGATCTCATCAAAGGACATCTAAAGTAGGCTATTCATTTGTCAGGTGTGAAAGGATGAGTTGTCATTTCATAACAGAAAAAAAAACATATATATATATATATTTCACTTTAACAGTGTTAGACAGGAAGCAATAACAGTTACGCACACTGTCACATTTGCCATAAAGTGTTTTACGAAAGTAGTCCAGGTCTCCTTTCATCACGTCTGGTTCGTTTGTCTCTATATTGTTAAAAATAAACGCTTTATGTAAAGAAGCAATTATGTCTCTAAAATTACCTATGAGATGATGGAGGTAATGGAACTTATTAAAACAAGAACCACTGCAAAAAAAAAAAAAATAAAACAAAAAATAAAAAAAAAAAACACCATTGACAAAAACTTAAATATTTTTAGCTGATTTACCGGAAGTATTAGGACCTAGTAAGTGAAATGTTATGCAAAATCTTTTTCAATGTCTTCTATAATAAAATAAAAAATAAATAAAAATGTAATCACTATAATATAAACGAGTAAGTGCTGATCAAAGACCTAATGGTTTAAATATGTTTGAAACCTGTCACTGTCACCAAAGCTGCATTTATTTGATCAAACATAATATAAAAACATTAATATTGTGAAATATTATTACAATTTAAAAAGACTATTGTCTATTTAAAAAATATATGCACAATTTCCAGCATCATTGCTCCAGTCTTCAGTGTCACATGATCCTTCAGAAATCATTCTAATATGCTGATTTGCTGCTCAAAAAACATTTCTTATTAGTGTCTGTCTATTATTGTTGTAGAAGCAATAATAATTCTGACTGAACCTCTGAACGGCAGTGTAATATATAAAAGAATCAGCTACTGATGTTGAGTCTTTTTGCCTTTAGATATTAAATTACAGAAAGCTGTAATTAATTAATCATTTGTTAATCATATTTCATTTATCAATCATAGTTGTACATGCTTGTCATAGCAAAACATTGTGTAAAATGATTTTGATGTTCTAAAATCACCCATGATATGTCATTCATTCATCCAAAACAGGATGAGTTGCACAAACCACCTTCTTTAGCGCCAGTATATTAGAAGAGGCTTGTAAACCATTAAGCTTTGAAAAAGGCAACTGTTGTCAGTCTGCCATCTACAGATGGACAGAATTTGGATACGCTCAGACCATTTCAATGAACAGGTACTTTAGCATTCAACAGAGAAAGCACCTTCCCCTTCCTCTGAACCCACAATTCCCCTCTCACATTCAGCCAGGCCAACACTAATCTGTACTGTCAATGCCACAAAACAACAAAAACCTAAAGCGGCCCAGTCTCACCATACCCCGTAGCGCTCAATATATCAATAACGAAAGAGTCTGCACACTTCCTGTGAGCCTGAGGTGGTAATAAGGTGCCGGATTACACGTTGATTTAAATTCTACCGTTTGTCTGGCTGCTAACAAATCTGAAACAGAAATCTGTATCATTTGAGATCTTCCCTTTTCTCTTTCCCGCTTCTCTAGCTTTCAAGCAGTTTAACCATAAACGCAGAGAGCTTCAAATAAACCGTTGTGTTGTTAAACATTACCTCCTGCTGCTGTAGTTTTACATACAAAAAAACCCCAAACCGATTTCCTCGCTCTATGCCCACCCTTCCTTTCATATCCTAAATAATAGTTGAATGAACAAATGCAGCTGCCTAATACGCTATCATAAATCCCTTCATTTATGATCAGCTTATCAGAGGCATACACACACAGCAGAGGCTTAACACTCCCGGAATTTATTTGGCACAACGGAAGCATTACGTCTTCCCGTGTGCCGGCGCCTCTGCGACTGCCTGCCGCTTCCGTCTGGATGCTTTATGCTCATTCTCTAGACGGGTGAGATAACCCACCTTGTCTACGTCACCCCGCAGGTCCCGCATCCAGCCGTGTGGTCTATTCTTTGCCGCCATCTGTCCCGACGGTCTCGCGGTGGAATTTGTGGCAATTTTCAAAGGGTAAGCTTGCAAGAAACAACTTCAAAGGGACGAGAATTTCAAATATGTTTTTGTTCTTGTTCAATTTCCCAAATGCTCCTCAGAATTAGCCATTTTTGTTAGCCGAACCCCTTTGACCTAAAGTAATTAATGAAAGTACATGTTGAGGTTTTGGAGCTAAAATTTCAATTTAACCACATATTCATGTGCACGGTTCTGTGATGCTGGTTAAAGGAACGGTTCAACAAAAACTGAAATTTGCTGAAATGTGCTCACCCTCAGATCATCCAAGATGTAGATGAGTTTGTTTTGCATCAGAACAGATTTGGAGAAATTAAGCATTGCATCACTTGTTCACCAATGGATCCTCTGCAGTGAATGGGTGCCGTCAGAATGATAGTCCAAACAGCTGATAAAAACATCACAACAATCCACAAGTAATCCACACCACTCCAGTCCATCAGTTAACATCCTGTGCAGCAAAAATATGCATGTTTGTAAGAAACAAATCCATTATTAAAGCGTTATAACTTCAAACTGTTGCTTCCAGGTAAAATGCAAGTCCTCCATCCATAAAATAGCTTTCTCCAGTGAAAATGTATATTGTCTGAATCAGGAGAGAAATATGCACAGATCAAATACTGTTTACAAGCGAAAATAGTCCAAAACAATTCTAAACAAATAAGTTGGTAGATTTTGACGTGAGAGGACAACAGGGCTCGGGAAGGCATTTTCATCTTGGATTGGGAGGAAGTGTTATTATGGTATTTTGGCCAGAAGTGATGGTTTGAAGTTAAAAATGTCTTGATGGATTTGTTTCTTACAAACACGCAGCTTTTGGCTTCACAAGATGTTAATTGATGGAATGGAGTCATGTGGATTACTGTAATGTTTTTATCAGCTCTTTGGCCTCTCATTCTGACGGCACCCATTCACTGCAGAGGATCCATTTGGTGAGCAAATGACATAATGCTAAATAAATACAAATCTGTTCCAATGCAGAAACAAACTGATCTACAGAAATAAATAAATAACATCATCTTGGATGATTTACATTAATTTTACATTTTATGATATATTTCAGCAAATGACAAACACCGAGGGGTTTACAAATTCCAAATTGGGGGACTATCACAGATGGGGCTTTTTTTGAATAATGAAGAGTAATTTGAAAAATATAAATACTGTATTAAAGTGCTAGTTCACACAAAATAAAATTATCTTCATTTGTGTTTCAAATATGAACAAAAGTCTTATAGGTTTTGACTGACAATAGTTGATGACAGAATTTAAATTTGTGTGCGATCTCTTTAATTATTAGTTATTATTAATTATTAAACTCGCAAAGTCGCAATCACCAATTTGGGAAACCCTGGTCTGGGTGAATTTCAAAGATGGCATTTTCTTGCATAATTCAGTTGAATATCTGAAAGAATTATTACTAAATCAAACTTAAGAACAATCGATACACCATAAAACAAGATGTATGGGTCTTTACATCCGATTACTCGATTTAGGCCAAGTCTAAAGTATCTCAAGCCAAAAAGGCTTTCTTCCTGAAGAGCATCATTCACATAGATTGCTTTGTTAGTAGCATCTAGTATACAACAGTGCAGAATTAAGTAGTGTATTAGTGACATAACATTTTCAAATGGCAAAAGTACTATTATAAAAAATTTGTTTTTGACAAAAGTGCAGGAAGGAGCCAAATAACTGTAATCCATCTAAAACGTCCTCCGTCACTTTCATGAAGGATAGGTGAATACATTTGCAACGGATTAAATTAAAGCAGCAAGAGAAAGCAAAGTATTTCAAAAGTGAATTGGCAATGTCTCTAGGGAGAGGGGCGGAAAGGCCAGGCCTTCTGGATCCGAAAAAGATGCACAGATTGATTTTGATTTCTCTGGCTCTCTCTCTTACTCTGAGCATGTGTGCAGTTCCAACGGGACAAGTGCCTCGCTTTTTTGTTTATCCATACCCAAATACTACATAGCTATTAAAGTTACTGATCTGTTACTGCAAAGGCAAATTCAGACCGTTCATCCCGATTTGTATGCTATATGTCGTAAATGATATCGCTGTATCTCAATTCATATGTTGAAGGTTTAGATAGAATATCAAAGGCGCAGGTTGAGAGTCGAAGTATGAATTAGGATCTGTGCTTTTGGGCTTTTTGATCCACAATTCCTTTCTCGAGGAAAAGGAATTTGTGAATGTTCCTATTGACTGTTCAGAATCTGGAATCTGAATGCTTTTACTGGCTTGTAAAAAGGGAGTTGCACACACACAAAAAAAATTTTGAGGTTATTATTTATTTATTTATACAACCAGTTCTCTTATTCCTCAAATCTGATTGGCTGATAAGAGTGCGATTTTAGAGTGATGTCAGAACTCCAACAGCCGTTTCACTGTTTGTAATCGCATCACTCCGCTTGCGGTACTTCTTACAGCGAGTGTCATGGTGGACCCCAAATCCAATATAATTTTATAAATATTACTGTTTTTGTGTCACGAAATGTAGTTTTAAGAGTTTTTAGGCAATAATGAATGTACTTGTTTAGACTTCAAATATACAGTTTGTTAATAAAGATAACGTCTAATTGAAAATTTGCTTCAAACGTTTTCGACATGTGAGCTGCAGATGGTCAGCGGCCGTTCTGTGCTCATGAAGTCGACCGAGAGCGCCTTACCTCGGCCAGATCTTCTGCAATATGTCACTGTCTCTATAGTGGTTAAACATGAGATATAATTTGTTTGGGTAAATCTAAGGGCAGGTCTTGTTCATTATCATAGGTGATTTTTTCCAGAGAAGATAGTTTTGGCAAAATCTCATGTTTATTTAAATTCAATGCTGTATATCAGAGCGCTGCCTTTGTAATTTTTACTGAATTGTCTAGCAATTTTTATGATGGCTGTTGTTGTTGTTGTTATTCAATAAATTATTCAATAAATAGATTTTAATATAAATTTATATATATATATATATATATATAATATAGATATATATATATATATATATATAAACTAGTAGTTTTTTCATTAATAATAGTGTTCACACATTGAACAACGGTCCATGTTTGTGATGGTGATTTTAGTGACATTGTTCCGCCGTTAGATGGCGACAATATACTGTTTTTATGAGTGAGTCAGCAGCAAAGACTTTTATACTGAAAAATAAACGCTATAAACGGAAGTTATTTTTAGTTTCAACAACACCTTGTAAGACGCAGCGAACAAACGCACTGAGCAGCGGTGTCATCAGAAATCACCCTTAACAGATCTAAGGATTTTAATGGTACGACAAAGATACCGCTTTCTCAGCAGACATTCAAACTAATGTTTATTGTAAATACGCAACTGATAGGAGAATGAATACGAATGCAGAGCAGGTCGTTAATCACACTTGCTCAGTCCATCTCTCTCATAATACTCTACATAATACAGTGAGCTTTTAATACAGTGATACAATAAGTTTTCAATGAAGCAACTCAACATTCCTTTCGTTACTAGTTCTAAAGTGGCTTGGGCTCAGCTGTTCAATTGTCAAGTGTTAAGTATTTACACACTTATGCTGTCGAACTGTTGCATAAATGCAATATCACACTCGTAGACATGAGATATGGCTGTATATCGGCACGCTGTGATTGCCTGCAGCCTTGTGCCTATGGCCAAATCACAGGCCGTGTCCGCTATACACGAAATATATCATGTTATCATGTGATTATTGCTTATATATATATAATATATATATATAATATATATATATAGTGTGTGTGTGTGTGTGTGTGTGTGTGTGGTGTATGCGTACTTGTTTATAGTTCAAATGTGCAGTTTGTTAATAAAGATAAAGTCTATTTGAAAATTTGCTTCAACGTTTTCAGACATGTGAGCTCCAGTTGTTCAGCGGGTTCTGCGCTCATGAAGCCGACCGATGACGCTCGATAAGGCATATAATGAGGATAAGTACTACACACTTATAAGTATGTAAATATCACTGGAAAAGCTGGCATAAACCATACTTTTAGTGTTACACAAGTATGTAAGGTGAGATGTGGTGAATTGAAGAATTGAATGCAGTCTATTGAATCAGGTACTCCTTACCAAAGGAACATGTTCACCACTCAAAGTGTGGAGTGAGGTGGTGGGGGGGGGGGGGGGGGGGGGGGGGGACCAACGGCACGTCATAGAAGAAGAGGAAAAAGAAACACCTCCAGCACCGCCAAATCGAGGTGAGGCAGAGTAACGTCACTAAAAGCAAGGTTTCATAAGAAAGGACTAATTACACGCTGCAGTGGTCATATTAATTAGCGCTGTATATGCGGCAGGTAAGAGAGAGAGACCTTAGCATAAGAAAGGCGTCTGAAAGAGATGGCGGTTATCATCCAAGGGGACTGTGACATGAGCCCCAATCATTTGCTTGACTAACTCCTCTATCTGTGTCAAGCTCCGGTTTTGTCTGCATCTCTGTCACTCACGCCGCTTTACAACTGAAAACATTCTGCACATCTTCTAACAGCTTTTCCTCAATATCCTGAGGTATCATAAATGGTTCATATTCTCGCTCTGGAATACCATAAAGGATATAACAGAAGGCAATGGCGACAATGATGTGTGCTATAAAGAGCGAACAGAGCTAGAGGCCAGGAAAGCCAACCGAGAAATCTAACATGTAATAAAATCTATGACATTACATGACTTGATGACTCTAAGATGAGATCTTAATAAGAGCTGGGACTTGTTGCCCTCTAATGTGGCATAAAGTGAATGTCAGAGTGAATGTGTACATCCATAAATATATTATGATACAGAAGGTTTTGCCCCCTGAGTGGCTTCCTGAGTGCATTACCCAAGTAATACACTAACTAAAATTCTCAAAAATGGGCATTTTTCTTAGGCCCTTTTTACACTTGGTATTAAGATGCATTTTTGTCAATCTGATCAAAAGTGGGCAACGTTATATACAGGTGTAAACGAAGTCTGAAACGTTTTGAGTTTGTCCACTTTCGACCACTTCCAGAGGTAAGTCTAAAACACATATGACTGGATTGCTTTCGTGGTGTAGATGCTGATGTGGTCGAATGCGTTCAAGCAGCCACAAAAGACCGCCTACTGACCTAACACGCGTGTAATCACTGCGAGACGTACAAGGACGCGCGCTTATCAGACAGGATTTAAACTTTGACGGGCCAAATTAGAAGTATTATTTTCTGTTAACATGAAAAAGAATCAACAGCAGTAAGTACAACCAGACATAATATTAGTGTGCGATAACTTTAGCCCTCCAGCTCGTGTTTTGACACTGACAGAGGGATCCGCCCATTTACCCTCCTCTTAATGTAATCAGCACCACGGTGGGTAATCTGGTCAGAAGTGGTCGAAAGTGGACAGAAGAGATGGATTAAAACGCCAGGTGTAAATGGGTATGTGTCTCCATTGTCCACTTGTGATCAGATCGACCGCATCTTAATACCAAATGTAAACAGGGCCTTACATATGGTCTCATTTTATGTTTTTTGCTTGTTTTTTTATTTGTTTTGTTTTCCAGTTTGAACATGCAGTAATTACTCAGATTTTCTAATCGTCTTACTTTTCCAATCCATATGGGAAAAGACTGATATGTATTACTGGAAACAGTGTAGACCTGGTTTTCAATGAATACGTTGATTTAAATGTAATGCCAAAGGTGTCCATATAGACTATATATAGTTATAGATAGTTATTTAGTTATGGATCCCATTCAATATAACTATACAAGACGTAGAAAAAGAATGCCAGTAAAATCATTTACTACTATAAGAACTCTACTATAAAATAAAATTGTGTATATTTAATAATAATAATAATAAACACAGCAATACAGAAATACGTTGCTATAATAATACTGTTGTACTTTAAAAAAAACATTTAATAATAACAATAATAATAATGACTATTATTATTATTATTTCTTTGTTTGTTTACTTATTTATTCATTCATTCATTTTTAACTTTACAGAACAATTGTAAAATTACAATATTCATGACTGCCCTTTTTTTAACACAGATATTTTATTTTGATGAAAAACCTTAGAAAGACGTTAAAGTTGCCTAGTTTCTGTTTTTTGACAACTGGTTTATGAACGCTTCTCATTACAAATTTAGGAAGATGGTTTGCTCATGTTTGCTCATGCTCATGTCATATTTTTGTTTTAAATACATGTTATAATGAGGAACACGTTAAAGCATCAAGTTATGTGACAGTGTCGCACTTCGAGCACCAAGTTGTTTTTTTTTTGTAATTACCTATTTGGACCCAAAAACAATGATTTTCGACCAAAGGTGACAAACATCCCTCCAATAGAGAAGGGTTACAAAATAGCTACAGAAGAAGAAGCATAATGGGTTCAGAAATGATTCCTGCATGAGCACAGCAGTATGAGCTAAACGCTAGATCACAGCTTTGATAAATTCTCAGCCGGATTTCAATTCACAAACATGCTTTCATCATTTCTTACATTTATTTGCACTAAGGTGGGACATGTCAACACCCTCATTTCTCTCAAGGGCAAACATCTCTCCCATGATCAAACAGAAGTTCATCGTGAACCCAGAGCACCACCTTCACTTTGACATCAATAACAGTCATCAATAAAAAACAACCCTACTTTAGCGTGGCCGGACAAATCATCGAAATTCAGACGTAGCCCTGGGTGCAACTGCAGAAAGACACCCAACGGCACATGTAGCCATGAATAGAAATGTAGTGGATCTGGCGTTATTACCGGGAGACGAGTTTCAGAGCGGAGAATTGAGCAGCACTCATGGTGATGAGGCTGAAATGGAGTCTGATCAAGGGATTCAGTGTCATTCACCACGGCCTCTATCGGATGCCACCGACGTCCTTCTGCCGCACAAAAGCCTTCCATTCAGCCCGAGCCACGCTAGCTTTGATCACACGCTACTTCGGGGATCATTCAGACTCATAGAGACCGCTGCCAAGAGGTAAAATACGTTGCCTGCAATTTCTGATCAAATATTGTGCATGATTCAATGGCACATCTAATGCATCTTGTCCTCATTGGCTGAAGCGAAGACAGCACAAACGCTAGATGGAAGACATATTCAGCTTTTCTCTTCAGATCTCTACAAACTGACTTTCAAACCCCCCTCAGATGAAAGCAATGAAAGAGGCCCTTTGTGTTCCATGTAAAATCATCTCGCAGAACATCTGGGACTTAAAGTCTATTGTGTTTATTACAGTATTTGAGAGTTTGAAGTCACAATATCAATTGATCGTATTGAGGGGGGGAGCTCTGCCAAGCCAGCCATTTATGTCCTTTATTGTCACACTATTCCATTGAAGGATGCTTCTTCAACAATTGGCACTTAAACTGATACAAATAAACAAATAGGTTATACATATTTATATTTATAAATATTTATTTGATTTAAAATACAGTAAAAAGAGTAGCCTAATATTGCAAACCTTTATTACTTTTTCAAAATAAGTTTCCGATTTTATTTATTTATTTTACTTTTTTTATGGAGTTCAGTATGCTAGTCTTTAGTGCCACATGATTATTAAATAAATAAATACTTATTAAATAAAAAACATATTTGTCTGTCAAATAATAAATACTTTCTGCAAAAAACAAACAAATAAATAAATAAAGTCAAACCAAACTTTTTAATTAGCCTCTTTTATAGCTAGCATGCTACATTTATATTGTTTATATATTATTTGTTTTCTTCTTTCCTTTATCTCAAGAATTCTTGGTTCTCTTGGTAACCAAACACAGCATAACTTTTGAAGAAAACTTTAAATAAATAAATAAACAAACCATAGTTGATGAAACATTCTGCAAAGCAACAATAAATAGAAAAGGATTATAATTATTTAAAAAATAATAATAAAAAGGCTTGAGATCATGAATTACCATTGCTGTTGCTGCTTCTTCCAAACAAGCACTTAATTTTTTTTTTTAATGCTAAATTTTGGTTATTTTTCAGCTGTGCACTTAGGGCCACAGCTACAGCAAGGTACAGAAGGTCAGAAGCAAGTACATGAAATGTGAAACGCTTGCCAGAATAACACAATTAAAAATCATTTACATTGTCAGGGCCAGTTATTTCCTAAACAGCGGGTCAGCTGGACTGCAGGGAAGATCAGTGTGGACAGGCGTAGCAGAGGTTGCAATCAAGCGCACAGTAGACAGAGCCATGAAGTGAACAATAATGACCCAGTAATTATTGAGCAAGCTGTTTCTGGAAGGCCGTCGGAGACACACCGGCTGAGCACACACTACATTACCAACCTGCCAACAAACACGGATCCAAACAACCAACACTCTGCCAATTCACTGATTATAGTAACTAATCATAATGCCACCTGACTGTCCATGGATCACTTTATGATCCTAATGGCCAGGGTGAGAGCGGCATATAAAACAGCAGCACGTAATGTTGTTTTGGGTGTAAATCTGTGAGATTTTTTGCTCAGACCTTTAAATCAAGTAAACAGAAGTGATACACTGCATTGTTTATGCAAAGATATCAGTTTCACCCCCTCCCTGTTTCAGATTTAATTTCCCGTTGATTATCCTTGCATGATAAATGGTGCAATAGGTCAATTAGTGAAATCTAGGATAAACAACAAAACCAAGCAAGAAGCTTATCTGCATATGTTTGGGTGGGCCAATCACACTAGGGAGTTAGTTATGCCTCATTAAAAATGCCATTTAAATAACTACGCCATGAATTTTGTAGTGCCTTTAAGTTGTCCTTGGGTAAAATACAGACACGACCATCTTGGTAAAAACTTATCTGGATATTCAAATCTGGCAAATAATCAGAATTTAATACTTTTGGACTGAAAAGAGGAAGAAGAAAAAAATCTATAATGTATTTTGTCTTTAAAATAAGACTTTTATTCAGCAAGTACATATTAAATGTATTAACATTAATAATGTTACAAAAGATTCAGGTCTTTTGAACTTCTATTCATTAAATTAAGCCTAAAAAAGTATCACAGTTTCCACAAAAAAATAAATAAAATAAAAAATAAATAAAACGACTGTTTGGATGGCTTCATGTAATTTATTTATTTATTTTTGGAAACAATGTTGTGTTTAGGTATCAGCACTTTAGAGAAAGAACTCATCACTGTGTTTGCAGAAGTCTGTGACATATAATCTTTTTTTAGATTTACAACAGATCCTATGAAAGTTTTGTACTGCACTGTGTAGCAAGTAAACTTTCTGATTCAAATCTGACAAACAATCAGTACTTAACACTTTTGAACTGACAGAAATTGAAGGAAATTGAAATAAATTGCAGTGTTTGCAAGGCAACAATAACTGTTTTTAGATATATATTTGTTACAGCAGTTTTAGGTACAGTTTTTTTTTTTTAAGAAAAATACTTTTATTCAGCAAGGACACAATAAACTGATCAAAAGTGACAGTAAAAAAATTCAGCAAATTACAAATATTTGAGAGAAAGAGAGAGGAGAGAGAGGGAGAGAGAAAGAGCGAGAGAGAGAGAGAGAGAGAGATGAAAAAAAAACTATGAAGTTATGATTAAATTACAGAAATGTTATTCATTTTAACATGCAAGGCTTTGAAATGAAACTCACTGAACACAATTAAATGTCATAATTTCAAATAAAATAAGTCAAATAAGACTGGAAACATAATATAATTTATCACAAATGCAAAAAAGCAGCCTATTAATTTGGTATTAAATCAAATAAAAAAAATGCTAATACTTAAATAATCTATGTTCTAGATTCAACATGGAATGTTTCCGTGTCTAACAATATTTCACAACATTACTGTTTTTACTGCATTTTGATCAAAGAAATAACAGGTCTTGGTGGGTATACAATACTTCTTTCAAAAACATTAAAAAAATAAAATAACATCTTACCAACCCCAAACTTTTAAATGGTATACAAAATCACAGAAAACTGTATACTAAAGAAACTGTATAATGCACAGAAGATTACTGTACGTCTTTCTTCTGAGCCCGATAGATGAATCTCTGAGGACGAGTGGCTTCAGTCTTCTCTAAGGATAGATTGTGGTGTGGTATTTTCTTGTCATAGTTCATTGGGGGTAGTTTCATGAAGTCTTTCTTGCCATTCTTCAGTGACTATGTGGCAATAATTTTCGTCTCATTGGGGTGCATATGCCGGGTGACGAAGTGATTTGCGTGGGGAGTGTGTATGGGGTAGAAGAGCGATCGACTTGTCTCAACAATTACAGCGAGAACAACCCAGAAGGACAAACGGACTCAAAAAGGTTGACAAGTTTCGAGACAAAATAAACTTGAGCTGACGACAGCTATTGATGGGCCGAGAGGAGCTGTCGGACCCCGTGTGTGCGTGGAGATGAATGACTGTGTGTATATGTGCATGTGTGCGAGCGTTTGACCTCTGTGGTCGAGGTGGAGCCGTGTGTTTGTGGTCATCCAGAGTGTTCTGACAGCCTAATGAAAGAGGGGCAATCAGAGTAGTTCACCCCCCACAGACGGCCCTCACAGCGGGCACACATTACACCAGCCGCTCCTGATTAACTGCAGCCATAACCTCTTTAAAAGACAGGCCGCAGGACCACAACACCCCTCCACATCACCCTTTCCATCACGCTGTCCGTGCTTTGTCTCTTATGTATCTTTTCCGCTTTCACAGCATCCACACCTATTCACACTCATGACAAACATGCAGTAAGATACTGTCCTAATTAATAAATTCTGCTAAAAATATATATAGAAAAAAATCGTTGAGCCGTTTTGGCGGCATTAGGGCCTTTCGCACTGCAGGAACCTTTTCATAGTACCAGAACTAATTGTGGAACTACCCACTTTATGGCATTTTCGCACCGCCAGAACTGGATGTGATTTTAGTACCGGACTGCCTTTTCCAAAACCAAATTAGCTCCTACTCCGCAGCATGGTCTAACCAGCACAACTAGTACTACCCGTGACGTAAGTAGACACTGATTGGCCAAACACGTATGAAAACACACTCACCCGCCATGATTTAAAACGCCGTGTAAACATACTTTAAGCATGTCAACTTATTTCGCAAGTATGGAGAACAGCGATAGATGGACAGACACTGAAGTGCAGGCACTTGTAGCAAATGTAGCACTGCCAGTTGTCGTTGGAGATTCTTAGTCCTCCTTTCCGTTCTTTCAATCGCTTTACGTTTACGTCGACATTCCATGTCCATTATTGGGAAACCTGCGAGACACAACAAAAACACAGCTCAGATCACAGCGTCCTCCATCCTCCTGTTGTTAATGTTGTTCTTATTTGTTTCTGTTGTTGAACGCCGCGCAAAAATGACGTCGCTGTCGACCGGCTTACGTCACTTCATAGTACACACTGTCGGTGCGAATGCAAACCTTTAAATGGTACTGGGAAATAGCTCGCGCAAAATCGTCCCAGTACTTTAGTACCGTACGTGGGTTGGGTTGGTTTAGTTCTGGAACTAAAGCGGTGCAAAAGGGCCTAGTGACAAACTAAAAGCTTTGAATGCTTAAATCTTCTAAATGCAAATTTTGTCACTGTTTTGGAGCACACTGCCTTATAGATAACCTTAAGACTAACATATTGATACTAAAAACTTTAATTTTGATTTCATGGGGAATTTAACTGTAAAAACTTGGTACTCAACTCACGAGCCTTTGACTTAACTTATACTTGACTCGTGGACAATCCAAGTCTTTAGGATTGCATTGATAGGATTGCAAAAAGCAGTCTCTCTTGTGTTGGTTTGTTTATTTGTTTAGATAGTTCGTTTTGGCTGCCTCTACTATTGAGTTAAAGAACAAATTCAGGTAATGTTTTTTGTTTAGGTAAGTACGTAAGTAATAATAATAATAATAATAATAGTGCCTTATTGGCATATCTCCGCCCACCAACGTGTGGTTGGGTTGGACAGCATTACAAATTGACAGCTTCAGTGGTGTAGATGATAACGCTCTTAACACATTCTTTATGACGCGATCGAAACTACTTCATTTACTTTATTTAATTTAATTACATTTTTTATTTTTTGTGGAAACTGTACAGTTTTGAGGATTCTTTGACAAATAGTCAGTTGACAAGAACAGCCTTTATTTGAAATAGAAAATTTTGTAATATTATAAATGTCTTAACAGTCCATTTCGATCGCTTTAATGTATCCTTGCTGAATACAATTATTAATTACTTTCCACAAAAAAAAATAAAACTTACTAGCCCCAAACTTTTGAACTTCTGTTCCAAACTATTACTTTAGTAACCGACTATGTTTAGTGTATAAGGGTTGCCGTGATTTTGCCAAGTAAGACATGTTCCTGGATCAACATCTTTCATCTCAACATTATTGTCCAAAAACATAGACCTAACCCTACCCATATATAACAAGGGTGTGGAAGCACCTAACTCTGGTTGTAAGACTAAAACTTAAATTTCCTGTACACTCATCCCTCAATTCTGATTGGTTGCATGGTGATTCTGACTGGATGTTGATCCAGGAACATTCATTTTGCACTTGGTGAAATCACATTCACTGGAGCTAAAATACATCATTAAAGGGTAGCGGACTGTAGTGATTACTTTAAATATGAGTACTGTATTTTCAAAGTAGCTTCCAAACACCATCTAGCAACTAGTGAGGAGTTTTCTGTGTTTGGTGCTGAGGAGTGGGCTGATTGGGCCGTGCGTTGTGTGAGTTTGGACGGGCGCGTAGCATGTGGGTAGGCGCGGGGCGATCAGCCGCGCCAAACACGAAACTGCCAAAAAACATACCAAAATTCTCGAGTGATGGTTGCATTGAAAGAAATAAGTTTGGTTGTGTGGTTAACAAACATTTGCATAAACATGTTAACATTAAATTCATTCATTATTCTTGATCGTTCTCTGGTTATATCACGTAAACTAATACTCACTGTTTGTATGTTTATCTACATGGCAATTCAAAAACTTTGACCTCACGTGACTGGATTTCTCTCTCTTTTACTTAACCCCTTAGCTGTCACCCCCCATTTTCTGCATGGAGACACAAATGACATACCCAAAATAAAAAGGTTGCTGCTCATGAGTCTTTCTGACTAGATACATAATCAACATACGTTCACAAAGCTGACACTTCAAAGTTGAATGTTCAAGAATCAGAATTACTCAGACTATTATGATAATTGAGATATATAAGCTCAAACATAAAAACAAAAATAAAAATATTAGAAACATTTTTTTTTTTAAATGTATAAAAAATATGTTGCTGTGGTAAATGGTTTTAGAAACACAATGAAGCTAAAAAAGGGGGGTCCCCCCCCCACAAAAAGTCTACTAATAGCTTATTTAAAATTTCAGACATAACCTAAACTGTGTTTAGGAAACATTTTCTAAGACCAATGTCATGTGTTTTTTGGGGTGTTTTTTTTTTTAGAGAAGGCTAACAAAAGGCTAATAAAATTGATTTATGGCCCCCTGTAAGCTCTCCTGTGTGCTGTAGCCTCATGTCTGGCCTGGCAAACTGCCCTATTCATGATTATATTGTTCTCACGCGACGAACCATTCACACATCTGCCAAGTATGAGACATTATCTTCATTATTCCTTTATCATTATTATTTTGTTTTATTCAGCCATTAGTAGCCTTTATTCTGGCATTACAATGTTTACCAAGCCACATCGCTTCAATCCCAATACACATTTACCCAACTATTATCAAAAGTATTTAAAAAAAAAAAAATACAACAAAACATTTTCTTACGACCTTACGTCAATTATTATGACAAAATACATCATGAAGAAGAACTGCACCTGTTGTCAGTGTAAACTGTAGCATCATGCTACATAAGACATTAAATAAGATTTATATTCCGCTTTTACTCAAAACTCACTTTAAACCACCATCAAGTGTTTGTAATAACTTCCTTTTGTGATCACATGTGGAATTTGGTCGTTCACTATTGTTAAAATATGCTATTTATAGCCTATTATATCACCGCACAAATTAGCATTTCAGATGTACACATTATTTTTTGCTATGAAAATACCCCAAATCTAAAGAAAATCACATACAAACCATATACTATCATAATCGTGTGTTTATTATTTGGATATTTCATGGGTACATACGTTTCTCTGTGTTTGTGTGATGTTTTAATGTGCTGTTAAAATTAAACAATAATCTGGGGACGTCACCAATCTTTGACAGTTAAGGGGTTAAAATCCATTTGATGTAAAGACATGCTTAAAGGATTATGACAATGAATGATAGCTTCAATTGGTGTGGATTTGGTCCTGATAATTCCTTAACATTCCCATTCCGTAGATATTTATCGTTATATACACTGAACAAAATTATAAACGCAAAATTTTTTTTTTGCCCCCATTTTTTATGAGCTGAAATCAAAGATCTAAGACTTTTTCTATGTACAAAAAAGGCCTATTTCTCTCAAATATTGTTCAAAATCTGTCTAAATCTGTGTTAGTAAACACTTCTCCTTTGCCAAGATAATCCAACCACCTCACAGGTGTGGCATATCAAGACAGCATGATTATTGCACAGGTGTGGCATAGGCTGGCCACAATAAAAGGCCACTCTAAAATGTGCAGTTTTATCACACAGCACAATGCAAAAGATGTCGCAAGTTTTGAGGGAGCATACAATTGGCATGCTGACTGCAGGAATGACCACCAGAGCTGTTGCCCGTGAATTGAATGTTCATTTCTTTACCATAAGCCGTCTCCAAAGGCGTTTCAGAGGATTCGGTAGTACATCCAACCGGCCTCACAACCGAAGACCACGTGTAACCACACCAGCCAAGGACCTCCACATCCATCAACTTCACCTCCAAGATCGTCTGAGACCAACCACCCAAACAGCTGCTGCAACAATCGGTTTGCATAACCAAAGAAATTCTGCACAAACTGTCAGAAACCATCTCAGGGAAGCTCATCTGCATGCTCGTCGTCCTCATTGGGGTCTCGACATGACTGCAGTTCGTCGTCGTAACCGACTTGAGTGTACATAGAAAAAGTCTTAGATCTTCGAGTTCAGCTCATGACAAATGGGGGGCAAAAACAAAAGTGTTGCATTCATAATTGTGTTCAGTTATATTATTCCATTCTTAGATTTGGATTATTCATTCATTGGACGTTCCTTCCATCATGCAAGTTGTTTTGGATAAAAGTGTCTGCTAAATGATTTAAATGTAAATGTAAAATGTTCTATAATCTCTCTACCCAGTACCAACTCAACCATCTGTCTGTTGTGTCTGCTTTATCTTCTAGTAACTCATACAATTTGGAACAACATGAGGGTGAGTAATAAATGACAGAATTTTTTTTTTTGGATGAACTATCCCTTTAAGTGTCTAAATACTAGCCATTGTACATGTGCTAGGCTTTCATAACATCTATGTGTGGCACGTAGCAAGATTTTGAATGTAATCAGTGGATAACAGTTTACATCACTCACGGCGTCAATTCCAAACCATTTATTTAAAAGAACTTTGAAAGAAGCTAAATTAACTCAAAGTCAGGTAATAGCTACAGACTACTTCAGATTGTCTGCATCAGACATGTTTACAGCACAAATCTGCTCATGAAATCTCCTCATTGTTGTAGCGAATCAGCTCACGGGAAATATGAATAATTAACCATAACTAGTTATAATTAACTATTCATATATTAGATCCACTGTAGATATTTAGCTGACCACTCAGGGTCAACTGTCTTGTCAATTCTAAGAAAATTAATTTCCTGGTTAAGGGAAATAACCTTCTTACTGTACAATTCTATAAGCTTGTAACGTAAATCTGCATAATTATTGACTCCGGTTATGAGCAAACAAAGAACACGTCAAGTGTGATACAAGTAAAATTTTATTAACTACATAAACACTTAAAAACTAGTCTAACATACTACATAAACAAATTAAGCCGGTCTAACATACACATACACACACACACATACAGTTGGTATAGGAAAGGGTTAAAGTTTAACTCAGCACAGAAAGAGGCATAAAGAATGAATTTTATGGAACCATTTTGCATATTCAGCAGATCTAAAAACCTGAGGGAAAACGTCAGATTCTTAGCTCAAACAAACCTTGTAAAAAGGTGTAACTGATATAATGCTCAATAAATCGACTAAGTTGGATACTTGCACGTCTGTATGAACAAAGATTCTTGATGCGACTTAAGGCCCCAAGATTTTGCTGAAGTTGGTTGATGAGAAAGAAACAGTTTGCGTCAGAGTAACTTGATGAATAGAAAGGACTAGGCCGAAAGGCCTGGCACAATCTTTGATATCCTGAAGCGTTTTTTTACATCTTCTTAGCTTATGACCGAACCACCGACAGAGGCGGGTCACATGGAGTGTGGCCTTTAAAGCCTGCAGAGAATCACGCCTCTCAAGATGGGCTTGCCCAAAGGGGAAGTCCGGAATCTCAAGGGGAGTTCTTGCGTTTTTTATGGACCTTTGTCTCTAAGCATGGTATTTTGCATAAGTAATTCGCTTGGGTGTTGAGGCACAAAATAGTAAGATTCTTAGAACATCAATATGTTGCAGAGGTATCAGCATGTACTATGCACTCTCAGTTAGATCATCCGAAGACGAATTCATAGATACTAGACATGGTAGAGTTACTTCTATGAATGAGTGGTTTATCGTAAGCATGAATAAAAATAGTCACAATACAACAGATTAAATACAACACAGCAATAATATAAACAATGGCCTGAAGAAAATGGGTGTTCATTCAAAGGAGGTTTTCCTATGAATTAATTAGAGAAAAGAGTCCATTTCTCCTGTGCCATTTGTGCCCTTGTTTCTGGAGAATGCAGATAAGAGTCGGCTCTCGCCTTCAACAAGTGTAAAGTATCGGGTTACCATGGAAACCCAGGTCTTGTTCGGGTCATGGGGTTGTTACAAAAGTATTTGTGAAATTAGTTAACAAAATATATATTGTTGTGTGGAGAATGTGGTCAAGACGATACATTGTATTTTAGGAGCGATTCCGCATCGAATGTCTATCCCGAGACTGGTTAATAAGTCAATCGTAGCGCTGGATGGAAAAGTTAAAAAATATCCATTGTTGAGGGCATTCTTGGTGAGAAAACGTTTAAGATGCCAACTTAATGCAATACATTTAATAAATTCAGTAACCATTTTTTATCTTGGTGATTGCATAGTTAATGAATATCTAGTGAAACATTATTGTTGCTGTTCTTGAAAGCAATCCATTTGCTGCCAAAGTCTTGAGTAGGTAACTTGAAGGACAGTTTTTAAAGGGATAGTTCACCCAAAAATGTCATTAATACTCACCCTCATGTTGTTACAAACCGGCATGACTTTATTTCTTCTGTGGAACACAAATTAAGATATTTTTGATGAAATCTAAGAGTTTTCTGACCCTCCATAGACAGTAAGGAACTACCGCATTCAAGGCAGAAAGGTAGTAAGGACATTGTTAAAATAGTCAATTTGACATCAGTGGTTCAACCGTAATTTTATGAAGCTACAAGAATGCCTTTTATGCACAACGATAACACAAATAACTTGATTTGCATTTCTTCTCTTCCATGTCAGTTTCTGCCACACGTTCATGAGTGTACCAAGATGTGGACTTAAACAAATTATGCTTTTGGGCAAAATAAGCAAGCTAACATGCAGTATGATCTATACCCATATTTCAAAATACATATACAGATCTCATTTTACATCTTTAAGTAAGAATGTGCTGTTTTTGAAGAGTGCACACGTGATTATGTGTTCCAGTACTCTGTTAACCCCCGTAAAATGATAACAGAAGGAACCCATGACTGAATCAAACGCATGGAAAGAAAGAAAACCAATAGAGAACAAAAATGGCAAAGTAGTCCTCAGATGCCATGTTCATTATTTACAGCAATAATTTCATATTGTATTAACATCGAACCAATTAATTAGACAAAGTTTTTACTCCACCATCTGTGGGACCTCATGGACCTTTGTCAGTGTAGCGCCATATTTATTTTTGTTTTACGGGAATGAAAAAAGTATTTGAGAGATAGAAGTGCAGTGCGTTCAATGAACTGCACTGTAGCTTAACATACCGATTATTAATGTGGGAGAGACGAGCGAGTTAGTTAGGCTGGTG
Organism: Sinocyclocheilus anophthalmus; assembly: GCA_018155175.1. Taxonomy (NCBI): domain Eukaryota; kingdom Metazoa; phylum Chordata; class Actinopteri; order Cypriniformes; family Cyprinidae; genus Sinocyclocheilus; species Sinocyclocheilus anophthalmus. The sequence goes on along the minus strand of JADLZN010006000.1, from coordinate 3,646 downwards.
CGCCTGTGATACAGTTGTTCTGCGTTCTGATTAAAAGTTAAGACAGAGCGTCTTTTGTCTGTCGTTCTTCAAACATTACAGTAGACATATCTTGGTTTACAAACTGTATTGTTTCATCAGTTAGTCATGTTAGCACTCGGCTAACATATCCACCATTATTGTTTTAAGTGTTCACAGTTTAGCAGCTAAACTTTAGCTGTGGGCACGATTCGCTTGCATGAGTGTTTTTGTATTTTATGTCATTATTATACGAACGGATTGGAGCACTATATTATTGGCTTATGTAAAGGTGCTTTGTCAATGGTAGCGCTCGCTAACTTGTTCAAGGACTTCTCTCTGTGCCAATCACAACAGGCTTGGCCAGCTGACCAATCAGAGCAGAGTAGGCTTATAGAAGGGAGGGGTTTGCTCCGAACTTGCTTGGAACGAATAGTTTCTAAATCATTGGCAAATGACTCTAATATTAAATGTATATTCTGAGAAAATTACATTGTTTTCTGACCTTAGATGCATTTAAACCTGTTGTAGGGGACTCCAACACAATATTAGGACACTTTAAAATACCATATGACCTGCTCTTTAACTATCAAAATAATTATATAATTTGTAAGCAGCATAAGGCTGATTATAAACTAAATAATGCTTTAAAAAATAGACTTTCAAAACAGCCTTGATATTTGCATTGGTCTCAAAAAATCTGACATATGGAGCACTCCATGTGCATGGAAAGGCACGTTTCGACAAATAATGTGGAACTTCAAATGAAGACGGACGAGTCCAGATGTTCAAATGAGATGGAGAGGCGATGAGAGAAAGCAAGATGTTCTTTCCACCCTCCTGTCTTCCACATAAATACAGATTTGCACATACTTCCATATGCTATGAAACCTCCACAAGAATAGCCATGCTGGTAACATCCTGTATGATGTCTAATGTGTAAACAACTTTTATAAATATAGAGGCGTAACTTCAATTACAGTTAAACACTTTTGCAGTCAGTGAGGGTGAGAGGAATATATACAGTATATACTATATATACACAGTACACATGGTATACTATACATACACACTAAACCATTTAAATATATGAAGAGCGCATGTTTTTCTATAGAAATGATGAATCGGGTAATAATTTGAAGCACGTTGGGTCTCTCAGTATGCGCCAAGAATTTTCAGAGGAGCAGTCATTATGCTGCAGTTCTAAACGTGCCAACTATTCTAATCACATATGTGCTTTCTAACATTGTTTCCAAGTGAACGGCAGAGCACATTTCCAGAAATGTCTTTGCATATCGAATTAACACTGGATATTGTTGGAGGAGGCGGGTAAAATAAATCCTAAAATATGAAATGACCCATGAAATGGTGGAAAGGCAACAGTAGATTATGGTCTCTGTTATGGAGGTGTTCTTTCACTCCAGTCCATTTTCAAAACAAATTGCTGGTCTTTCTAAGTCACAGACGGCCTACACAAAGGCATGTGATTAGCACTAAAATGTAATAATTCTCAAATCAGGTATCCTTATTCAACTCTCTATGCAATCAAAGAACGGCTGCTCCTGATTCCCAGCTTTAATTCACACTGGATGATAGAAAAGTCATAGCTGCCTAATGTCACAAATATATATTTGTAGTTTTTGCTGCGCTCAAGCGGAAGCAATTGTTTTTGTCATTTTTCACGCAAAATGGTTCAAGCGCAACTTTTGAAGTTCTTTAAAAAGAAGACAACAGAAGGTATGATTTTTCCTTGATTCGCATGTTATTGTGCTGTACGTGTGACTGTGAGGGATTGAGAGACGATAGCAGAGCTGACATTATCGAATCACCGACTTTTCAAAAACCAAACAAAAACATGTCTTGAGAGTCCAAAAGCATTCACTGCGTGATGGACCCATTATGAATAGGGCAATTAGAATGCCTTTATAATTCAAGCAATGAAAGAAAAACATACCCATGTATGAGCTTTTGTTTTTAAATTCATAGCACGAGCTGTGTACTTTTCTGAACATCAGAACATGTGCGCGAGCACAAATTTGCTATTAATTGTAAGACAACTGCATAGCAACACAGTGTTTCGTTCCTGAATGAATCTGTTTTAAATGAATCGAGTGAGCATTCAACAGTCCATTCAGATGGTCTCACTTGTTTCATTTCTAACTGAATCAGCTGTTTTGAACAAATCATTTGATTTGAATGATTCAATAAATATTTTTTTAAACAGGAAACTATCTGCAACTATGGTTTTCTTGACATAATATTTATCAATTACAGGCCTAAACCAGCCAAGGTGCCACAAAAACATTCAGCAAAATATTGTTTAATTATCAATATTGACCAAAATTCCTCCATTTCAGGCCCTAGAAGGAAAAAAAGAAAAATTTAAATAATGAGTCATTTATAAAGCTAATTTTTCATTAAATATCATTTTTTTCTATTTTTTTTTTAAATTGAAAACAAATTTTGTAATCATTATGGGAAATTAGCTATAGTACCCAACACCCCCCCCCCACCCCTCAAAAAGAAAGAAAATAAATCGACCACACCATCCACTATTTTTTTTTTTTTTTTACAAATCGACCACTGGGAATAAAAGTTTAATTTGATTATTATTTTTTTTATTTGAGTTCAATTTTTCTAAATAAATAAGAAAAAAACCAATAACAAATAACACATACTAATAATAATATGATGATGGTCAGCTTTTATCTGACACTGTGATTGAAGTCCCACTGAATCACAACAGAGCAGCACAACGCTTTGAAAAAAAAAAAGAAAAGGGGAAGGGGGAGAAAAAAAAATCAATTTTCAAAACAGATGGTAGAACATCCTTGAAACCGAGCGTCACAAACGTAGCCTTTAGATCAGCATCAAACAGTCCTTTGCTTTGACACCACTCTCACTGCTACGAGTCATTCAGCCGAGAAAAAGCTGAACAATTATTGATTTTTTCCCCCTTTCTTTCTACATACTGGAAAACAACTGTATTAGTTACCCAGACCTGACAAATACAACTAACCACCCACAATAGCTAGAGATTGACCAGCACATATAGAGCTTTGTATTGTGACAGCCATCTTTGAGCACAACAAGCTGTGTGCACTTTGACATGAAGCACAATGTGTGATTCTACCTTGTCCTCTTTCATTGACACAATGGTAACTACATGTCTAGTGTCATGTTGTAAAACATTGAATTTTGGGGCCCCATGGCCAAAACTCAAGCACAGATATTATTACGATTTAGCCCACAATGTACATTAAACAGTACTTATCTTTTTTACAAATAAAATTTAGACACACGGGAAAAAAACATCCCCAAATTAACAAAAATGTTTGAAAGGGAAAACTATTTAAGTGAAGAAGAAGTTATTGCTTGTGTCTTGAGAGACATATTATATTAAGTCGCACAAATATATTTTAAAAGCAACAAAGGAATCGTTATTTTCAAATCAAGTGCAACAGTTCAGAACACCGTTGGGCTGAAATATAATTAAAACCACATCCAGCCCAATGACTGAGATCATTCTGCACATGCACCAAGCATGAGTGCTGAACGGCCGTTGATGCCTTGGAGCTCACATCTCCAAAAACGTTGATGTTAGATAGATATTATCTTTAATAACAAACTGCATATTTGAAGTCTAAAA
>JADLZN010005999.1:0-75186 GCA_018155175.1 Sinocyclocheilus anophthalmus | reverse complement strand
TTACTTTTAGTCATTTATCAGACGCTTTTATACAAAGCGACTTACAAAATAAGAAAAAGTAATTAAAACTAAAAACTAAAACCCTATAAATACTATATAGCTATATACACATTTAAGAAAATAAAATAAATTAAAAATGACAAATGCATACAAAAACATTTCAAAACTAAAACATTTAAATAAAAACAAAAAAATAAAGCTAAAAACAATTCAAAATATTAAAAGAACAAAAGGTATGAATTTAATAATGATTCTAACATAACACTAAGCCAAACACCAAAAAACAACTACATATGTGTATGTACAGCCAATATATATATATTATTTCATTTCCATTTTGTATGTTGAAGTAGTGAAATAACTCTAAAAAAAAACTAAAACTTAAAAACCTATATAGACATAATAAAAAAATAATAAAATGACAACATTACTACAACTGTATCTAAAACTAAAATAGATAACTAATACAAAACTACAGTAGTTTATCAGTAATCCTAATAAAATAACACTGAGCCAAACACACATGCTAAAAAACAACAACTTACTGACACATAGTAAGAAATGGTTATAAAAAAACTGAAACAGAAGTGAAACAAGTAGTAGGAATTCATATTTTTCTGCAATTAAAGTTAGAACTATTAAATTCTCCTTAGTTGCCCTAATGAACAGCTAATTCTTGAATCCAGAATTAACTATAGTATTAGTAAACCTTTATAAAATTGACTTATTGCCTTTATTTGAACCAATATTTAATAGGCTATAAGTATCCTATAACAATTTTCGTGACATTAATGATAAATATCATTAATGTGTCAGTAACTGCATGTTAAATAGCCTAGGTGTGGTGCTGTGTGGATTAAATTGCTTAATGTACCTTCACCACAGAGACTTTACTGTTCACATATAAGTGTTGTGTGTGGAATTCAAATGGGCAAGCGCTGCTTCTTATTATGTATTTATTTAGTCATTTATTAGACACTTTTATCCAAAGCGACTTCCAAATGAGGACAACAGAATCACTCAATGAACAAAAAACAAAAGGTAGTTAAAACAACTAAAAACAGATCCAAACCTAAAAGCTAAAACTTTATAAATACTACCTACACACATTTTAAAAATAAAGAGATTAAAAATGACAAATGCATACAACAAAATTTAAAAACTTTAGACATTTAAATGAAACAAAAATAAGCTAAACAATTCAAAATATTAAGACAAAAGGTTAACGATTAGTAACATAACACTAAGCCAAACACCAAAAAAACAACTACATATGTACAACCACACACACATACATATATACTGTATATGTACATACACATTTCTAAATTCATATATATATATTATTTCATTTCCATTTAGTTGTTGAAGTATTAAAATAATTCAAATTAAATAAAACTAAAACTTAATAAAAGACCTATACAGACATAATAAATTCAGACATAATTTAACTAAAATTAAAATAAATAACAAATACAAATAATACAAATCAAATGACATGATTATCACTTCAACAGAGCGGCGAAAGTGTCGAGCTGCAGTCGATGTCAGCACTCTGCGGGCGCGAGAAACCGGTGTGTCCGGGGTGGTCCAGCTGTTCGCTTGCGCATGGTTTAATCAGGTAACTTAGTGCCATTTCATCACTTGGCTTTTAGTGTTTGTTTCCCATGCGCTACAGAAAAGCCGAGGTGATTATAAGATACCCGCAACTCTAGTGTAAACGAGTACAAAGACAATTTTATCACTCTTATCTTTTGGACTGAAATAGCGCAGACACTAATATGTGGGGGTGTGGTGGGATTTCGGCAATCAGCATTACCATAGGCTCCATCAGTTTGCAAAGATTCAATGTTAATGCTATGGGCCTGTAGTTATTAGGTTGAGTATGATCCTTGCCAGGCTTTGCAACTGGCACTATGACACCATGCTTCCAATCAGCTGGTAACTTCTCTAATTCCCACACCTTATTAAAGAGGCTCAAAATGATATATAGTGAATTCTCTGATAGATGTTTAACCATCTCATAACAAATATCATCTCTTCCAGGAGAAGTTTTTTCAACCCCTGCCAGAGCTTTCTTCAACTCATACAGAGTAAACTCTGAATCTAACGTACATCCAGACGGTCCTTTTTCCTCCAATAACTGAGGGTTCCTACTCAAGATCTGTTCCCTATACCTCCTAATTTCTTCTGATAAATTTGAATTACTATGCACTTTAGCAAACGTTTCTGCTAGCGCCTCCACTTTTCCACTGTCTGATATTACTAGTCTATCATTATATATTAAGACAGGTATATTACTATTTCTTTGTTTCCCTCCCATTTTTCTTATCATACTCCATACTTCAGTAATGTTATCTGAACGCTGATAGCTCACCATACAATCTTTCATGATTTCATAGGAAACCTGGAGCTTATCCTTGTTCCACTTTCTTTCAGCTTTCCTCCAATCCTGTCTGGAGCCACGAGTATCTTTGTTAAGCCAAGGTTGCATCTGTAATTTAGGTTTCAAAATTTTAAATGGAGCAACAGAATCCAAGACATTGCCACTCAGAGTATCAAAATAAGAAATTTGCTCTTCAACAGACAGCTCTGAGAAAAAAAGACAAATTTGGGCAAGCACCCCTAACAAAAGCATCTTCAAACTGTTTACATGAAGCAAAATTTACAGACCTCATTTGACGACCACAGGACCTGACATGCACCACTGAAGAATTAAGCATGGTGGTAAACAATACTGCCTTATGATCTGAAAAATCTTCAATCCCTATATTACTGTAGCATTTGGACCAATCAGACACACAATTGTTCATTAGATTTAACAAATAAATTATTAATTAGATTAACAAACAATCACAGACCCCTCACCCAACACCAGACTTGGTGCCTATATGTCTGTGAACGATCTCCAGGCCAGGACACCTCAGCCAGATCAGATAAACTTTACAACCTAAAAGTATGTAGAGAGAATCTTCCTCCCTACTCAATTCTCTCTAAAACAGACACATACTGCTATAGGAAATTACTTCTTTCATTAATTCATAGACAATTTTTTTCTCAAAGACTTTCCTATCATGCATATCCCCAGGTCTTTGTGTATGATTACTACCTCCTTGAATATGAAGAGTTTGGTTCCAAAACACGATAAACGCCATTTTTGAAAAAATTGAGTTTCCGCCAAAATCAGTATTTTATCTGGTCGGTATTGAAAAGTCAATTTTTAATTTTACACAAAATGCGATATCCGCCGAGTTATACTGTCATGTTTTCTCCCTTTTTTTCCAAACCGTGACAAATGCCAGTCTCCCTTCTCTGCAGAATGCGCTCAACCAATCACAGCGCACCATTCCACGCACTGTAAACAGTAACAACCAATCACAGCGCACCATTCCACGCACTCTAGACAGTAATGGCGGCGCTTTGAATACACCCGGCATCCTATTTTTCCTCATCTATTTTGTACTTTGTGATCAACAAACAAACAAAAAATTAGGGCTGCACGATAAATCGCATGCGATTGTCATGCGCATCTCGTCAGTAAAGCCGGTTCTGTGAACAGTAAATCTCCATCACGTGCTTTCAGATGGAGCAGCATTTAATACACAGAGCCGTAGATCACTGCAATATAGCGTTCATAATCGCAGATGAATCACATTAGATTATGAACGCGATATTGCGTAGCTTCTCAGTGTAAGTGTTTTTATTTATGCCATTAATGTGTTTGTTAATACAGCGTATAGCACTAGTCAAGTAAATGAATGTAACATGGCAAAGATGAATGCAGTTTTGGAAGTTGAATGTAAGGGAAATGTCTTTTTTTTTTGGTCTAATGTGATAGTTGTTCATGATGAAATTTTCTTTTGTTGTAATTAATTTATAGCATTAACACGATGACCCGTTGAATTATTTTGGGAGCTATGACTGATTGAATGTATTTTTAGTCCAGTGCCTGTATATAAGATTAGTTTTGACCAAGTTCAGAGGCTGTCATATTCAGATCAACTTACTATGTTGTTGTTTTTTCAACAGTTTCAATATGAAAAATAACGTTTATATTGATTCAATGGATTTATTGCATTTTGAAAAAAAAAAAAAAAAACGTGTCATGGATTTATTGCATTTTGAGGAAACAAATTATACAATTTTATAATAAATCTTTGAAAACCAAAGTCTGAATTGGAATTTTTAATGTTATTATAACCTTAAGATGCTATGTGAAAGTTTGAAACAAAAAATAGTGGTTTTCATCTTGCCACTCTCTTGGTCACTAAAACCATTTTCTAAAATTATCCAATGAGCTTCATATGCTTTTTGGAACCAACTCTATCATTATTGGTCGTTGTGTATTGAATACTGTTTTTATGCTTTATGAATAGATCACGAGTTAATATAACCTCACCTATACCTTGTTTGGTATCTACGAGTTCACATTTGGATGATCTAAATGAGAGTATATATTACATGTTGATACCTATGCAACATATTAATGTTCTAAGAATCTTTACTAGTTTTTGCATCAACACCCAATCGAATTACATATGCAAAATGCCATGCTTGGAGACAAAGAGTTGTAAACTTTCCCTCCAAAAGTTCAAGACACCATTGGCTCTTTGATCCCCCAGAGGTGTGACCTCGATAGAAGATAAAGGCAAACACATCATTGACCCACCTTCAGTCTGTGGTTCTGTTAGCCTTTCACACTGAGATTCCGGAAAATACATGGGTAATGTGTCCCGGCAATTGTTCCCGGATCGCTAGATTTTGGTTCATTCATGCTGCCAGTGATTTCCCGGAATCTGTGCGTGCGTTCACACACAACCCGTAAAGGTCCCATAATGACACTTGACATCAGGATGTGACGTGTAATGTACGAGTCGAAAACGCTAGGCTGCCAAGAAACGGGAATAAGGAGAAGAAGCAAAGCGGAAGTGTTTTCATTGTTTTATAAACATGGCAGCTGATCAGCTACTAGCGACATTGTTGTTTATGTATAACATGCTTAATGCTCAAATTACAACATGTTTTTCGATATTGACTTCTTTTCAGAGAGTTAATGAGGTAACGCGTACGCTGGAAGCAAAGTTGGCTGAGAATAGGAAACAATATGAAGCAGCGAGACTTAGAGCACGGAGGCGCCAACGGATGCTAAAGCTGTAGCATTTGGACTAATCTGATACACAACTATTTGTTATATTTAACAAATAATATGTAATGCCCCCTCACCTAACCAAAGGGCCAACTATGAGGGTCTATGGACCCTTCCCTCGAAATGAAACTAACATCTCAAAAGGGCAGAACAGGCCTCTGGTTCCATGGCAACCAAAGACAAACAATCTGATAACGCTAGTTTTATTGTTCAAAGGAAGCCAGGCAGAGCAACTCTTACTCAAGTCTCTCTAAAACAGACACATAATGCTCATAAAAATGGACTCTTCTCTAATTAATTCATAGGAAAACCTTTCTTTGAATGAACACATATACTTCAGGTCATTGTGTATGTTGTTACTGTTCTTGTATTTTGTCTTTTGTATTGTATACTGTTTTATGCATGCTTATGATAGAACCACTCCGTTGCATGTACTTCTTACCTTATCTGTAATCTTACCATGTTTAGTATCTATGAATTCGTCTTCTGATGATCTAAACGAGAGTGTATATTATATGTTGGTACATAGGCAATATATTAGTGTTTTAAGAATTTTTTGTAATTTTGCATCAACACCCTCAAATTGAGTTCCATATGCAAATTACTATGCTCTCAGACAAAGGGTCATAAAACTCCCCAGTATTTCCAACCTCCCGCTTGGGATTTCAGCTTTCCTCATTGGACAAGCCCATCTTGAAAGACGGAGATCTTCTCCGACCTTAAAGGCCTCACATCATAGTGACCCACCTTCAGTCTGTGGTTCTGTTTGCTTCTGAGAAGATGAGGATGTAAGCTAGAACGCTTCTGCAACTCTTAATTCTGCACCAGGCTTCGGCCTTGTCTTTACATTCACCAAAGATCTTAGGATCTCAGCTGATGTCTCTCTTAGCTCTTTTTTCACTTTCCACTGGGAAGAAACTCCCAATCACCATCGAGTCAGAACATCTTTGGAATCATCACTCTTCAAGCCCGGAAGAACGTTATCGCAAGTCCAAAACCTTGAAACCATTAAGACTTTCATCTGAGACTGCATCCGGATGGTCGTTCACGGCCAAGGCAATGTAAGTATCGTACATTTAACTAAACAAAATAGCGCTTTAATATAAGCTGTAGACCCCGTTCTAAAATGGCACTGATGGTTTTACTCAGGTGGTTAACTGACTCTTTTCATAGCTTCATTCTCTTGATTCTTCAAGTCTCATTTGCCCTTTCCCATGTATGAGTGATTGTTTTTTAGACTAGTTTGTGTTAGTGTTTAGTTTATAAAACTCTTGTGCACAAATTACATGCGTTTCTGATTCTGCCTTGCAAATTAAAGGTCCCCCTTTTACGATTTTGATCCTTGCTAATGTTCTAATGCAGTGGGTTCCCAAAACCTGTCCTGAGGCCCCCCTGCCCTCACCTTTTGTATGTCTCCTTATCTAACACACCTGATTCCCTCATAGCTTTTAGTATAGACCGCAAGACTAAATTGGTGGTCCGGATTAGGGAGACATACACATGTGCAGAGCAGGGGGTTCCTCCAGGACAAGTTTGGAACCACTGTTTCTAATGCATTATATGCTACGGTAGAAGGTTGTTTTCTGTTGGCCACGAAAATATCCTTTCTAGATTGATATTAAAGGACACTAAATTTTCTGGACCGAACAGAAAATTCTTAGGGCATTTACTTACTGCTACGTTTACTACTGGCACTAATAAAAATTTGGTAATTACTTTTGAAATGTGTATACACTGAACCAAATTATAAACGCAACACTTTTGTTTTTTGCCCCCATTTTTCATGAGCTAAACTAAAAGATATAAGACTTGTTCTATGTACACAAAAGGCCTATTTCTATCAAATCTTGTTCACAAATCTGTCTAAATCTGTTTTAGTGAGCACTTCTCCTTTGCCGAGATTATCCATCCACAGGTGTGGCATATCAAGATGCTGATTAGACAGCATTATTATTGCTCAGGTGTGCCTTAGGCTGGCCACAATGAAAGTCCACTCTAAAATGTGCAGTTTTACTGGATTGAGGGGTCTGAAAACCAGTCAGTATCTGTTGTGACCACCATTTCCCTCACGCAGTGCAACACATCTCCTTCGCATAAAGTTGATCAGGTTGTTGATTGTGGCCTGTTGAATGTTGGTCCACTCCTCTTCAAGGGCTGTGCGAAGTTGCTGGATATTGGCCGGAACTGGAACACGCTGTCGTATACGCCGATCCAGAGCATCCCAAACATGCTCAATGGGTGACATGTCCGGTGAGTATGCTGGCCATGCAAGAACTGGGATGTTTTCAGCTTCCAGGAATTGTGTACAGATCCTTGCAACATGGGGCCGTGCATTATCATGTTGCAACATGAGGTGATGGTCGTGGATGGATGGCATAACAATGGGCCTCAGGATCTCGTCATGTTATCTCTGTGCATTCAAAATGCCATCATATAAAATGCACCTGTGTTCGTTGTCCTTAACATACGCCTGCCCATACCATTACCCCACCGCCACCATGGGCCACTCGTTCCACAACGTTGACATCAGCAAACCGTTTACCCACACGACGCCATACACGCTGTCCGCCATCTGCCCTGTACAGTGAAAACCAGGATTCATCTGTGAAGAGAACACCTCTCCAAAGTGCCAGACGCCATCGAATGTGAGCATTTGCCCACTCAAGTCGGTTACGATGATGAACTGCAGTCAGGTCGAGACCCTGATGGGGATGACGAGCATGCAGATGAGCTTCCCTGAGACGGTTTCTGACAGTTTGTGCAGAAATTTCTTGGTTTATGCAACCGATTGTTGCAGCAGCTGTCCGGGTGGCTGGTCTCAGACGATTTTGGAGGTGAAGATGCTGGATGTGGAGGTCCTGGGCTGGTGTGGTTACATGTGGTCTACGGTTGTGAGTTGGATGTACTGCCAAATTCTCTGAAATGCCTTTGGAGACGGCTTATGGTAGAGAAATGAACATTCAATTCACGGGCAACAGCTCTGGTGGACATTCCTGCAGTCAGCATGCCAATTGCACGCTCCCTCAAAACTTGCGACATCTGTGGCATTGTGCTGTGTGATAAAACTGCACATTTTTAGAGTGGCCTTTTATTTTGGCAAGCCTAAGGAACACCTGTGCAATAATTATGCTGTCTAATCAGCATCTTGATATGCCACACCTGTGAGGTGGATGGATTATCTCGGCAAAGGAGAAGTGCTCACTAACAGAGATTTAGACAGATTTGTGAACAATATTTGAGAGATATAGGCCTTTTGTGTACATAGAAAAAGTCTTAGATCTTTGAGTTCAGCTCATGAAAAATGGGGGTAAAAAAAAAATTGTTGCGTTTATAATTTTGTTCAGTGTATTTTCTTAACCTTTCCTCCCATTGTGAATCCTAATTTGCTACATAAATTACAACTCTGTTTACACGTCTCATGCAACTGGGTGTTTCTGAGAGAAGAATGTGGATGTTACGAAGACCTCAAGGAGCTGTATTTTGGTCTAATGTCCTCTAAAACGTTACCGCCAATCAGTGGCGGCAGCACTTTCGCATGTCACGGACCACGTTTGAGTTTGTTCTGCAACTTGTTGAGCGAAGTCTGAGACAAAAGAATACAAACTGGAGAAAGCCCCTCGAACCACGCCGTAGATTGGCGATTGTTCTGTGGTGGTGTGCTACCCCTGGCGAGTACCGCACAATCAGTTGTCTTTTTGGTTTGGGGCTGTCGACTCTTTGTACGCTGGTTCACGAAGTGACAGCGACATTGAAGAGAAAGCTTTTCAAACGTTTCATCTCCTTGCCCAGGGGAAGCTCTTCAAAACACTATAAATGGATTTGCTGAACGTGGGTATTCATTATGTGCCGGTGCAATAGACGGTAGCCACATCCCTATTATTGATCCCCAGGAAGATGCTGCAGCTTACTACAATCATAAGGGATGACATTCAATTGTACTTCAAGTTGTTGTCGACCACAAGTTCTGGTAAGAATGCAGTCCCTAAGCTATTGTGATCTTTACAGAAATTTCTGTTTTCACGTGTACAGATATTAACTCCATGTCTCCTGAACTAGCTTCACAGATGTGTATGTAGGCTGGCCTGGCATGACGCTTGTGTGTTGTCCAACTCTCCCATTTTCCAAATGGCAGAAGAACAGGCTGGCTACCTGTTTCCTCGTGAGATAAGAACTATTTGATTTACTGTTATTTTTTGGCTATATTTTTTTATATACTGTATATCAAGATACAAGTGTATGCAACCACACTGGATGTTCACAATAGCATTTTACAATATTGCATTAACATTTTTAAACAGGACTCCATGATTGTGAATGGAGTCGAGGTTCCTGTCCATTTAATTGGTGATGCTGCATACCCCCTCAAAACAGGCTTATGAAGGGTTTCACAAACCACCATGCTGTGACCCCTCAACAACGGCCGACTGAGCTCAGCACGAATGGTTGTCGAGAACGCCTTCGGGTGACTCAAAGGTCGTTGGCGGTGCTTACTGAAGCGCAACGATGTCAACACTGCTCTGATGTCTGATGTTGTCGCTTCTTGTTGTGTTCTGCACAATATTTGTGAGATGCACAAAGAAACGTTTCTGCCTGACTGGAACATCACAGATGTTTTGCAAGAGCCTGCGCAAGATGTGTTCCAGGGAGTGGGAGGGCGTAATGCTCAAGTAATTCGGGAGGCTATGATGACTCTCCTCTAACTTGTTTACACTGTTACATGCACATCCATTTGTACTAAATGCTGGCAAATTACACATGAAAAACAAATTACACATCAACGACTGTCAATAAAAAATAATTTATTTTGGAAAGACTATAAAGTCTGTTGTGCTTGTTTACATTGCTGAAATAAAGGAGTGCAAACACACGATATATGAAAAATTATTAAAAACATTTTTTTTTAATTAAGGAAAAGCTGAGCTGAAGTACAAAAAGTAGTTACATGCACATAATATAATAAAGACACCAAAAATGTGTTGACCTAGAGCCAAAAAATATTTAAAATAAACCAGAGCAATTAGACAAAAGTTTTACATAATATAAACAAGACTAAACACTATACCAAGTGTTCAATCAGTTAGTAAATAAGTTATACAATGCAAACAATAGAGTGCCATTATATAGTAAAGCACAAATATAAATAATTTGTACATTAAAAATTTTGTTTTGATATAGATGCTACAACTCTAGTACTATAACTTCTTCAGTAATTGCTATATAATAACAATTAACTCTTAAAACAACATAATCCTACTCAAGCTGTGATGATGATAACGGGTTGAACAAGCTGTTTTCTGTGTTTTCTGATGTGCTTTGTTGATGAAAGCGGGCATGGCGAGCGGGCACAATAGGGTGCGGGTACTGGTGCTGGAGCTGGCATACGCCGTAGAATTTCGCTCAAAAAATGGTTTTGGGTCTCCTGTAGCTTGCTCAGCATTGCCATGTGCTTTGCCAGCTCGAACACGGGAACCGAACACGTTCCCTCTCCTCAAAGTCCTGGAAATTTCTTCGACGGTCTCCGGGCTGGAAGCAACTGTGGACACCAAGGTACAAGAACAAGCGGTAACTATGGCAGAATTAGCCAGGTCTGTGACACATGGATCGAAAGCAGCGGAGCATTTATCATGCCACAGTCGACCACTTCCACTCCTTCCGGAAAGCAGCGGAAGTAAGCAGCTCTGTTTTATCATACTAGATACATTTGGAAGTTCTGTTATAATGCGGATTATATTCTGTATTAATTCTGTTATCAGTCACGTTCTAATATTAAAAACGCACACATATAAAACGTCTTGTTGTTATCCACTTTTTCTACAAAACAAAACCAGAAATCGAGGGTTTATGACGTCATTGGCAGGTGACACTATGACGCTATGGACACGGTCCGTGTCACTAGTTAAAATTGCTTATTTCTCTGGATTTAAACATTCTTCGAAACATTTGGGATAATGTAAGTACACAAGTCAGCAAAATATATAACACTGTTCTAGTGGTTTTTGGATATTTTAATAATAAAATCGTACATATTGTGCCTTTAAGTCTGTGCCAGGCTTCGGCCTTGACTTTCCACTCACCAACATCATGGATCTCAGTCTGATGTCTCCTTAGCTCTTCATCACCTCATCTAGGAGAAAATGCTCCCAGCACCAACAGAGTTAGAATAACAGATTTTTGGAGTTCATCACTCTTCAAACCCGGATGGAACAGATCGTGACTCCTACACCACCGGAACCTCCAAACCCCTCAAGACTTCATCTGAGACTGCATCCGGACATCCTAACACATTTGACTAAATGAAACAGAGGTTTAGTATAAGCGGTAGACCCCGTTGTAAAATGGTACTGATGGTTTTTAACTCAGGTGGTTCTGACTCTTTTTCCATAACTGCATTCTCTGGTTTCTTTAACGTTTTCAGTCATCCACTTCCAACCTCCCCATAAATGAGTGATTTGTATGTTTGTATGTTTGTTTGTTTGTCTAGATTAGTAATGTGTTAGTGTTTATTTAATAAAACTTTTGTGCACAAATTACATGAGTTTCTGGTTCTGTCACTTCGGTACCGCTTCGTAGTAGCGTGTCCTTTATCGATCCGATCTCTAGCTACTGCTCTACTGGGCCGTCCTAGGCCAAGCGTGACACGACTGTCGCAATTGTAAAGTTCCTTCTCTTATAGTTCATAGAAATTATACTGAATATTCGCTGGACGAACAGATTAGTTGATTGTTACCACTCATTACTTCGCTATTCTTTCTGAGCATTTAGCTACTGGCAGCTGAGCGTAAACAATTTTAATATTTATATACCATATTCCCCTTTGTCTGATCCTAATTTGCTACATCTTTGTGCGAAGAATGGCAGCGTCCATCGCTGTTGTTACATTATTGCGAAGACGCGACCTCAGTTTCAGACTTGTGTGTTTGTCTCATGGGTTTTTTTATACTTCCTCTACACATGCATACAGCTTCTGCTAAACTCAGATAAACTATACTGTGAATGTTCCCTATGCCTACGCAGCAGATAGAAGTTTTCAGTGCTATAATGTGTTTAAATCGTACGATAAGAAACTAACCTGATTTTAGCGATGACAATTTATGTTGTTAGTAGAGCGTAAGCTTTCTCTGACGAAGAAATCTCAGATTAGCAGCCCATATAATGGTACCAGAACCTAATTTCACTTAATCTGTTATTGGGCGAAGAAATCCCCACTTTCAGTTTTAAATGCATAAGTCTTATGTCTGACGAAGAAATCTCTGATTAGTGGCATGAATTAATCTGCATGGCGAACAAATCCCACTGGCAGTGATATTAAAATGAATATATTCTAATATATCAAAATATATTCAATAATTTTAGCGATTCTCATTTGCTACTTAAAAATCATCAAACGTTAGATCAAGTAAGCACAGAATCAACTACACGAAAACACATCACTGCCAGGAGTTATTGCCCAAACTTCAAAGGCCTGTTTAATATTAAACTAAGGCATTATTACTTTAAGCATTATGTCACAAAGAGGCGGTGTAAAAACAGGAGGACTCAAGGGCTGTTTGCCAAAAAAGAATTGAAGTTTTATTAGAAACTTCGGATGATAACATCAAAACGAGACAATTAATTCATTACATTTATATAGCGCTTTTCTAGGCACTCAAAGCGCTTTACATTGTCAGGGGGGTATCTCCGCATCCACCACCAGTGTGCAGCATCCACCTGGATGATGCGACGGCAGCCATAGTGCGCCAGAACGCCCACCACACACCAGCTTATTGGTGGAGAGGAGACAGAGTGATGAAGCCAATCAGTAGACAACACAAAATTCAGGAGAAAACGGGGCCCCCAGTGCCCACACCAACTGGACTGATGGCTGGGAGGAAGACAGAGAAGAGTTCGGTCTAGTGCTCCTAGTCCAGACACTTTATCCAGTGGATTAATTAATCCTCGCCTGAGGATCCTGGACACAGTACCAAAGATGATACGCAGAGAGGATATCTCAAAACATACACGGTAAGGGCAGATGTAACACAAATGACATACTGACACAGAGAGAAGCCATCGACGGGAATAAATAGGAAGGGGACACGAGTAACAGGTGCGCAATTAGTGGAGCACACAGCGCTGCGAGTTAGCGCTGATTGCTCCCCCACGTGCAGTCCGGTACCTCTTTAATCTGTTCGACGCAGTATGCACAACCAAAATAACCACCCACCATGGCCGCAGACAGAAACAAAACACGGATAGAAGCAGCTCAGATGAGTCGGAGAGGGTGTCGACCTATTACAGATACTTTTTATCATGTAAACTATTGACACTGGGCTGTTACACTGTCCACGTGACAGTCGGTTACCACGGCGTCTACTCACACGTGAATGCTCTTGAGCCTGCCCATATCAAAACACATGACAGACAGTTGTCGGAGAACACCTGAAAAGCGTGACCGAATGAATGATACTCGTCTGTATTTGCAGTACACAAGCCGCGTTCAGCTGCGCGACAAACACTGCCAGTGTGAAAGCACAATGGGCGCGCACTGCTCCCGCTCTGCATACGCGCCGCTACTGCTCTGCTTACGCGTGCGGTGTGAAACGGGCGTGACTCTTTAGCAACCATACAGGCACATGAGCTAAGCACTTTACCTCAACTGCTAGCTGTTAGCATCGAATAACACAGCGTGGCGAAAGTCGGTCCTGGAGAGCCGCAGCCCTGCTGAGTTCAGCTCTAACCCTAATTAAAACTCCCCTGCCTGTAGCTTTCTAGTAACCCTTCAGACATTGATTAGCTTGTTCAGGTGTGTTTGATTAGTGTTGAAGCAAAACTCTGCAGGGCTCCAGGACCGACGTTCGCCACCCCTGGACTAACACTTAGATAGTGAGTGTCGTGTTAACTTTCATACCACGCCTCTTGCTCTCTCCCCCTCACTCCTGGTTTCACTTACTGTTTGTGCTATCAACTTCTGTTTAGATTCAGTCAGGTTGGTCCCTCCCCACATACTTTGGTTTTGTTTTTATTATTTTTATTTTGACTTCATTCTGCCTCTCTTTGATTTTTTCATTAATTTACCTTTGTTTAGCTTGAATGTACCAATTCAGCCAAGTTGATTTTAATAAAATTTGTGATTTAATTAAATCAATTTATTTATTCTTCCTTTTGGTTTCCTACAGCTATTAGGATCTTTTCATTTTACTTTTACCTTATTTTAGTTTATTTGACCATCATCTTCCCTCTCGGGCTGTCCCACACCCTCAAGGGCCTCAGACAGGAGGTACATGAGCTGAACCTTCAGGTCACAGAGTTCTAAAGGGAACTGACACCTGCTCAACGAGAGAAAGCACAGAACAGATGCAAAGAATCTTACAGAATGGCACAACAGAAGGAAATCACCAGTCTTCAGGAGGCTCTAACAGCTGCTGGACACAGAGCGTAGCTGGAAAAAGCCATCAGACAGGACTTGGAAAGAGAACTGTTTCACACAAAGTCACTGTTAAAAACAGCGTATGTGGAACTTAATGAGAGAGACACTAGAGCTAAGGCCTTAGAAGGCCATCTGCATGCAGCCAGAGCTGAAGTCCAAACCCTGACTCAGCAAAATTTGCAACATTAAAGAGGAGCTTGACACAGTTCAGAAAGAACTGAAACAGTCCTACAGACTGCACATTGACTCAAGTAAAGGTCACCCTGCTGCACGATAACGTAACGTATATAGCCGTCCCAAGCAACCCGTGCAAACCCCCTCACCCCTGTACACAGATACAAAGGGGGGAGGCCAAAGCCTTCTGCTTGACACTTCACAAGTCAGTTTCCTGGAAATATCTGCAGCCGCAGAAGGAAAAGGATCACTTCAGACAAACTCTGAAATGACACATGGAGTGACACTCAAAGACCTCAACCGAATGGCCAGAAACATCCCTACATTCACACCAGAACTCGCAGGAGACCATGATGTCCATACTTACATGCGAGATATTGACTTTCACCTGCAGTCTTGGACCAGTGTGAACCACCAAGATAGACTCTATCTGCTCTGGATCACCTCTAGCCCAGAGGTGCAGCGCTTCCTGACTCGACAGCCAGTACACATCCAATCGGACTACCAGCAGCTTAAACAAGCCATCATAAAGGAATTCTCAGACCCAGAGTCTGAACACAGACTGATCGCTGCCCTAGCCACAACATCCTTCTTCACACCCTTCACACAGTTGCCGAACGGAGGCTGCACAAGGACAGCTGGACATGCCTACTGCTGACTTACAGGAGCTGCCGACACTAGCAAAAGAGCTCCTTGATCAAAACTCAACTGAGGAGTACTGGGAAGGACACACTTCTGATTCCTTGCCCAACACAACAGCATCAGACCCCTTCAAGGGAGGAGCGTCCTATAAAACCGATCAACACCCCAGAAGCAGCCAGACAACGTTGGATAGAGCAACAGGCCCACATGCCCAACAGCGAAAGCTCTCTCAACACAAATCAGATAAGCTCAAGTCGGTGCCGCCACAAGAGCAAAGCGACACAACAAACATCAGACTTCTGGTGACGATTGAGCAAAGCAGAGCTAAAACCACCTGCTTCCTCCAGTCCCACGCATCCAGCTAGGGTCAGTCTGAAACTCTCTTCACACTACTAAATCTCCATAAGAATTCCCTGCAACCACCAGAACCACCTGCACTCTCACCAGTGAGAGTCCAACCTGGCTGTTCCACACCGCGGTACCACGGATAGCCTACTGGCTAACAACACCTACCCAACAACATCAACAAACAACCATCTTACTTCAGGATGACAGGTGACACTGCCTCGACACCTGCTGCACAAGCTAGAGGACCCGCACCTTGCTACAGCCTACATCATCACAGCACACCACCTGACAGCATCCACTACCACTCCTGCAGGCAGCAACAGCCAGAGAGCCACTACGGCCTTCAAGCCTTGCGTGCCAGTGGTGTGTCTGATTTTCCTGCTTATTTTCCATTGTTTGCTGTTGTCATCCTGTTGTAAAATGTAAGTCACTTATTGCTAACTTTACTGAACTTGTATAAAATGATTATTAAACATGTTATCCTGATATCTGCAGAAAAATGGCACTCTTTTTGTGATATAGATTAAGTTAACTATATTGAATTATATAAATATAAAAAGCATACAAAAGCATTTTTTGCCGTCTATAATTTAGAATGCCTTGAATTTTGAATTTTAATAGACTAATAAATAACGTGCATGCACTCTGTGTGTGATTTGGTGATATAGCCTACTTGATAATGTCAGATCGCACATCATTACAACAACACTTACCATATTATCATAGACGATGCTGTATCGCACACCCCTCGACTTGAGTGGAAAATGAAATCATATAGTGCGTGCACTTGTTTGCACATGAGCAAAGGTGTTTTTAGGAGTCTAACTTGCAAACGCTAGACCACTTATTTGTCAAACCTGCTTTCCTGCAGTCTGTGTTTTTCTGACTTCTGACTATTTTTTTAGTAAGTAACGAATATGCTTCGGGGAAATGTATTGAAGTAAAAGTATACATTTTAATTAGGAAATGTAGTGGAGTAAAAGTAAAAGTT
The DNA here is from genome assembly GCA_018155175.1 of Sinocyclocheilus anophthalmus. NCBI lineage: Eukaryota > Metazoa > Chordata > Actinopteri > Cypriniformes > Cyprinidae > Sinocyclocheilus > Sinocyclocheilus anophthalmus. The sequence continues at coordinate 58,479 of JADLZN010005999.1, read as the reverse complement.
GGCTGAAATATAAAAACTCAAGCAAAGTACAGATACTCCCAAAAAAACTCCCTTTTGAGCTAATTTGCTACATTACTGACAGAAAGACCTAATGAAATGATCAAATCAAGATTATGACCTTGTTTATGAGTAGGCTCTGTAACAGACAAAGTTAGATTAAAATAGTAAATGAATTGCAGAAACTAATTAGCTCATTAGCCAGGGGATGAGAGGGACAACACCTTTGTGGGTGTGTGTGTGTGTGTTGTGTGGGGAGGTGGGGGGGGCACGATTGCGACGAGCTCACCTTAATCGCACCATACTGCCGCCACGCTTACCATGTCTTCTAGCCCATCTCTTTCTGTGCAAAGAACAGCCTGGGACTCGACAGATATCCGTTGGAAGTCGAGTTAGGAACAAAGGATAAGGAGATCCGCGTTCTCGCTCATCATAACCCCCGCGGCAGTAATCCACAGCCAATGTTTGAATGTTAAGATGAAATTGGCGATCATATGTAATTAAAGATGTGCTGATAGGCACATAAACAGCATAATAACAAAGAGAAACAGCAGAATACACTGCACAGACAAAGAGCGACAGCCTGCTGACAAACAGGGGTGTTGAAATTAATCGTTAAATCGTGATGCGGCGTGGCCGATCTGCATCGATGCAGTAATAGACCATAACAGATTCTAGTCTACTGACGTCATTCGCATACGCGCTTGTCATGCAAGTATAAAAAAAAAAATGCACCCACTATTTTTAAATCCGTGATCAGCGGGGTATTCCAAAAAGCAGGTTTTGTGACATACCCAGGTATGTTTGAGAATAAGTGAGTGGATAACCTAAGCTTGCGATTCCAAAAATCGGAGGTTACTCCAGAGCAGGTTATGTTTCAGGGTTAGTTCACTTCAGCGCACTCGTGATCTACTGACGAGCCTTCAGTGGGCGTGACAGATCAGCGCTAAAACATAAATTATATTACAAATGTAATTATAGCATATATTCATATATATATAATATAGATACAAACCCGATTCCAAATAAGTTGGGACACTGTACAAATTGTGATTAAAAACAGAATGCAATGATGTGGAATTTTCTAATTTCAATATTTTATTCAGAATACATCATAGATGACATATCAAATGTTTAAAGTGAGAAAATGTGTCATTTTTAGGGAAAAATAAGTTGATTTTAAATTCATGGCATCAACACATCTCAAAAAAGTTCGGACAAGGCCATGTTTACCACTGTGTGGCACCCCCTCTTCTTTTTATAACAGTCTGCAAAGTTCTGGGGACTGAGGAAACAAGTTGCTCAAGTTTAGGAATATGAATGTTTTCCCATTCTTGTCTAAAACAGGCTTCTAGTTGCTCAACTGTCTAAGGTCTTCTTTGTCGCATCTTCCTCTTTATGATTGCCAAATGTTTTCTATGGGTGAAAGATCGGGACTGCAGGCTGGCCATTTCAGTACACGGATCCTTCTACGCAGCCATGATGTTGTAATTGATGCAGTGTGTGGTCTGGCATTGTCATGTTGGAAAATGCAAGGTCTTCCCTGAAATAGATGACGTCTGGATGGGAGCATATGTTGTCTAGAACTTGGATATACCTTTCAGCATTGATTGTGCCTTTCCAGATGTGTAAGCTGCCAATGCCACACGCACTCATGCAACCCCAAACCATCAAGAGATGCAGGCTTCTGAACTGAGCGATGATAACAACTTGGGTTGTCCTTGTCATCTTTAGTCCGGATGACATGGCGTCCCAGTTTTCCAAAAAAGAACTTCAAATTTGGATTCGTCTGACCACAGAACAGTTTTCCACTTGGCCACAGTCCATTTTAAATGAGCCTTAAAACGCCTGCGCTTCTGTATCATGTTTAGATATGGCTTATTTTTTAACCTATAGAGTTTTAGCCGGCAACAGCAAATGGCACGGTGGATTGTGTTCAACGACAATGTTTTCTGGAAGTATTCCTAAACCCATGTTGTGATTTCCATTACAGTAAAATTCCTGTATGTGATACAGTGCCGTCTAAGGGCCCGAAGATCAAGGGCATCCAGTATGGTTTTCCGGCCTTGACCCGTACGCACAGAGATTGTTCCAGATTCTCTGAAACTTTGCATGATATTATGCACTGTAGATGATGAAAACTTCAAACTCTTTGCAATTTTTCTATGAGAAACTCCTTTCTGATATTGCTCCACTATTTTCGCCGCAGCATTGGGGGAATTGGTGATCCTCTGCCATCTTGACTTCTGAGAGACACTGCAACTCTGAGAGGCTCTTTTTATACCCAAACATGTTGCCAATTGACCTAATAAGTTACAAATTGTTCCTCCAGCTGTTCCTTATATGTACATTTAACGTTTCCGGCCTCTTATTGCTACCTGTCCCAACTTTTTTGGAATGTGTAGCTATCATGAAATCCAAAATGAGCCAATATATGGCATGACATTTCAAAATGTCTCACTTCAACATTTGATATGTTATCTATATTCTATTGTGAATAAAATATAGGTTTATGAGATTTGTAAAGTAGTCCATTCTGTTTTTATTCACAATTTGGACAGTGTCCCAACTTTTTTGGAATTGGGTTGTATTATATATATATATATATTATATGTATGTATGTAACAGAGGTCATATGATGTTGCGATTTTAATTTTTCCTTTCTCTTTTGAGTGTTACAAGCTCTTGGTGCATAAGAAGATCTGTAAAGTTGCAAAGACTACAGTCTTCAAAATCCAAAGAGATATTCTTTATAAAAAAAAATAAGAGTCAACCACGCCTACCAAAAAACGGCTCGTTCTAACACGCCCCCACATGTCTACGTCACGATGTTGGAAGATGTGGGAAGAACGCTGCCCAAATGTTCAAGCAAAGAAATAAGGCGTAACTTTTATTCTCGCTGTAGTATTGTTGTTGCTGTCATGTCGTGAAGACGCTGTGTGTTTTGTTGTGAAAGCGAAACTACTTCGTTTGATCTTCCAAAAGAGGACAATATCCGCTCCGTCATGCCTGGAGCTGATCCATGCTGGTCGCTGGGAAAATAACTTCAACTTCGCGCTGTAAGAGAAACAGGTCAATTTTGCTCAAAGGGAATCATTTAAGATTTTTTAGGGAATTTGGACAGAATCACTGTTTTACGGCTGATCACTGAGATGGCCAGCGATTCATTGAACATCAATGTATGACATCAATTATGACATCAGTTCTGCAATGGATATTTATATCCAAAGTATAGTGAAAACACTATTAGCACAGTAACAAGATCGGCAGTTTAACACATTAACTTGTAAGCACAAAACACAAGATACTTCTCTTCTCAATATAAATAGGGCTTTATTGGATAAATCTAAGACATATAAACTAATCTAACACAAAAACACACGCACTCACACAAGTTGCAGAAAGAGAGAAAATGAGGAAATAATTAGTTTAAGAGGATGAAAATGTGAAATCTCAAGTTTACAGCAATATGTGCCATTGTATAGATTTGAACAACCATCAATCACTTAATTAACCCTTGCATTGAGTTCCTCAATGAGGTTAAAATTTATATTAAATGCACCAGTTCAGCTAGGATCTGGAGGTACTTGCGTTGCATTGTCTGTATCCGGGGGGGTTCCCTTTTGTTGTCGTCCTTGCAGAAAAGGGGGTTTCCCGCGGTTGCTGATTGGCTGGAAGTTCAGTAGTCGTTGGGAAGCAGTGGTGGGCGGGGTTGGGGAGTGGCTGACGACGCGGAGTGTGTTGAAGTTTGGGGGGGAAAAAGTTTAGACAGCACTCTTGGAGATGCGGCGTTAGGCAAAACTTAACTCGAAACACGAAACTCTCAACGGAAAATAAAATAAACTAAAGTAAAGAAATAGAAATAAAGTTTGACGAGACTAGGTGGCGTTTCTCCTCATGGTTTTGGAGGAGCTGGCGTGTAAGCCAGAGCACGCTCAAAGAGCGCAAAAAGCGATGACTGAAAAGCATGGCTAGAAGCCATGACCAAAAAAGAAGAGAAGAGAGGAGAAGAGAGTAGAAGAGAGTGATTTGATGGTGTCCTGAGTATTTAAACTGGGCTTTTGGACACATCCCAAATGGTGTTTTGACCAATTAGATATTGTCTTTGCTCGGGGTGTTGTATATTTCTCCTCCCAATTCATAAATCAAAATGTTATCTCATCAGTCACATGGTCCGAGTTTTCCCACTCTTGCAGAGTATAATTTTGGACATGATTTCTATAACAAGAATATGATACATATGACAAAGAATTGATTGGAAGAAACGTTTAAAGCATGAATTCTCAAACACACACATACCAAATATGAATATGAACCTTTAAGCTATTCAATAGTTATTAAAAAGACATACACAATAAATTATTAAAACATGATAGTCTGATGTGTGGGTTACATACATGATATGGAGTTATGCATAGAAATGATTAGTTGCTCACAAGTCCTTTTAGTGTCATTTAGATGCATATTTACATGGAAATGCAGTTTCTGTGCCATTCTCTGAACATAAGGACATGTTCTGTGAAGACCAGAGGTTAAGAGGTCTCTCATAAGGAATTTCAGTCTTCTAGGTGGGGGAAGTCAATCCAAAGAGCTCGTGATTGTGGTTACTATCACGTGATGGTCATGCTGTGCATCTCTTTGACCATTAATCTTGTTTACTTGCCCCAAAATTGACAATCTCTTTGGAATTGTCAATAAGTGTTCTTTTGTGTTAATGTTGAAAGCTGTTCTGTGAAAGAGTTGGTTAGGCTTGCTTCAGACTGGCTAGTGCTAGGATCTGATTTATGAACATCCTGTTGTCTTGGGCCTCTGTGGAATTCGGCTCCTCATGTTTCAACCATGTTTTGACCAAATCTTAGATTGTCTGATTCGGTCTGATACCCTACACACTGTAGGGATCGCCAGATCGGCTTTCACCGTGGACAAAGCGGAGTCCAGCCCGTGGTCGTCACATGTGGTTGCCGTAAGCCCTACGGACGCTCCTTCGTCGAATCCGCCGGCTGCGCCGTTCTCAAGCCCGCCACCTCTGCTCACTCTAGGCCGCCACCGCTCACTCTAGGCCACCGTGTGTGACGCTGTGTTTCGTTGTGAAAGCGAAAGTACTTTGTTTGGCCTTCCAAAATGGGAACACGACTAGAAATCAGTGGTTAAAGTTGTATTTACAACACTGTTCCAGAACTTCAACCCAAATATTCAGATGTGTAAAATATTAATTTTATGGAGGACTGTTTCCTGATCATGGTAGAGTAGACTACAATGCCGGCTGTCTGACTCAAAGGACTGAAGTACGTTTTTTATATTTAAAGAGTTTTTCTATTTTATATTTTTTTATACTTAAAGCAAGTTTTTTGGGCAGTGTAAAGTAGCACTTGTTGTTTGTCATTTCTCCGATCACAAATGTAGACATGGTTTTATGTTTACGCGGCGCGATGCGGTGCAACGCAACGCGTAAAAAGACAGTATATGTCATTATAATCCATAATTATGTCCCCACTGGATGCAACGAATGCCTCCTTTATAATGGGTTTTCATGTTTTTGAATCATCGCTCCGGCCTGACAGGGAATCATCACAGTATGGTAGGGGCATAACATTTCCGTCACATGCTTCAGGTATTCGGCCAATCATAACGCACTGGATAGCTGGCCAATCACAGCACACCTAGCACCTTTCATTACACCAAATAATGTTCTTTTTAGCAACATCATATGACCCCTTTAAAGGTAGCTCGGTTATACGAAGGGCCTGATTTTGAATTTGTCACGGTTTTGTCACAGCAGTTTACGAGAGAGACCCAGATGCAGAATGATCAAGGGAGTGAGGTTTATTGACAAGACAAGGAACGAATGGGATGATGTGAGAGTCCAAACAGCAGGAAAGGGCAGTCTGCTGGTCCTTGGTCAGACCTGAACAAAGTCTTTCTGGAGAGCAAAGGAGATAGAGCAGCCCCAGTCAATGAGAACACTGGATATCAGGCAGCAGCTTGAGAAACCAGGGCTTGATACTTGGAGCTGTAGTGATACCAGTCCAGTCAGATAGCCAGGTTTTGAGAACAGCAGCCAGGAGTGATTCAGGACACAGAACAGGAACAAACACAAGACATAACACGACACACAAGACAAGACCACAAGAGAGAACAAGCAGCAGCAAAATAACACACTGACTACACACTGACTAGAATATTTGCAGAGAGCAAATAAAACAAAAGGCAAATTCTAGGAATCAATAACTAGAATAAAACTGGGCAAAGACAAAATCAAAAGAAAGAAAGAAACCAAACTAGAAGCTTGAGAAAACTAGAGCAAACATAAAGACAGGAATTAGACTAGAGCAAAATAACAAAAGCAAAAGAAACCCTAATAAACTGAAAGGAGACTAATGACAAACAAAAAGACCCCCCCCCCCCCCCCCCCCCAAAAGCTAGAATGGACTAGGAGAGTAAAATCTAACACTACTAATATGACGAGTAGACTGGCAAGGAATTGTCTTACACACAATGAACTAATGCAAAGAACCAGCAAAGACATGAGGGAAGAGGCACACTATAAAGGAGCAGAACACATGAGGAACAGGTGGACACAATCAAGTTAACGAGGACTAGACTAGGGCTGTGTCCGAAATCGCCCCCTATACCCTCATTCACTATTCCCTACATTAGGTCACTAATTCAGTTCACTAGAAGGAGTGAATGAAAACGAGTAGTGAATTCGGACACTGAGTGCACCGGAAGGAATGCTGCTTTTGCATAGTTTGTGCTTGCTGTTTATTAATCATTTGAAACTAGCAAACTAGCAGCTCCAGTAGTAAGATTAAAGGATTTATATTGAACTCTGTCACAGAAATTATGTATAAACCCTAATCAAACAATTTAATAATAAATTTACAATGAATTTATACCCGTGTTGTACATTATGCTGTACGCCATGGACGAGCGCTTTGTAAAAATGAACGGATTGATTATTCAGCTGCGGGCGCCATCTTCTGGCGAGATGCAGGAATTCATTCGGCGCGTGACTCTCACGGTGCATTATGGGCATTCTCTAGTTGAGCGTGCACCAGTTGTACACTCGTTTTTGCAGTGCATTGTGGGATTGAATGAGTGCACTCGAGAACGTCCACTATGGTTTCGGACACCACTAAAAATGGCTGTTCCCTCAAATAGTGCCCTATACCTTGTTAAAAAATGCTATATTTGATATGCGATACGATATTGCTTAAAGTGTGTAAAATCAATTTCAATTATATTTTAAAATAATTAAAAATGAAAATTATATAACCAATTTGTTTCACATTCTTTCTTGAAAAAAGAAAGAATCACTACAACTTCTGAAAATGACCAGCAGTGTTTTAGCATTACTTAAAAAGTAATGTCACAAATCAGAAAATGTCATTTTAACATCAGTGTGAACATACAAACAAAAAAAAATTAATGACACTAATTTTATATCATTGTAACTTTGCTTTCCATACACTTTAAGTACTTCTTCATATACCACAGCAAAAACTATAGTCTGAGAAAGTTCAAACATGATTAAAGGCAAGTGAACAGTGCTTGAAAAAAAAGAAAGAAAATGAAAAAAAAGCATAGATAATATAAACAATAGTATTCAGGTACAGAAATTTAATAATTAAGTGTAAAATAACACTGCATAGTGTTCACTGTATGAATTAAAATTAGATTAATCTTTGTTATAGCTGTTTTGTTGTTTGATTAACATTAGTCACATATTCAGCAGCATGTATTTATAGCTCATAGCTCATGGGAGTTTTACTTACTCAAAGTTGTTCGACGGGCAGAAAGGAAAATGATTGGTTGAAAGATTCAACCAATGAAATTGGATCAGAGGCGGGGTCAAGACGTTTGGAAATTTGGAGGGAATCTACAGAGATACGTTATCGACTGCTCGTCGGAGATCGCATTTATTGTAAGGTAAGTGAATTTACGATATATTTTATTAATATAAATCACACATAACCAGCACTCTAAATGTTTACTAAGATAATTGGGGGACATTGAAAATGCACAAAATAATAACATCGTCTACTACCATGCATTTTGATTTGACTGCTTCAGTTCATCCGCACCAAAGCTGCTAATGGGATAACTGGGGTAAAACATGCTTTTCCAGTGCTAACTTACCCCGCTGTCTGTGAAGCCGATATGCGATCACATAATTCGTTCAAGCCTCCGCAACTGTCATCAGTACAAATTATACATCTCACGCCCTAGCGTGCGAACAGGAGCATTCAATAGTTTCATATCTATGTTATTTTTAGTGTACTATATGCTGTTCTCAGGGCAGGAGCATTCAATAGTTTCATATCGCTGTTATTTTTAGTCTACTATGTTCTGCTCTCAGGGCAGGACTATTCAATAGTTTCATATCGCTGTTATTTTTAGTGTACTAAATGCTGCTCTTGCAGAAGGTGTAGCGTAATGCTGACACTAATAAAACAGCACTGTTGGTGTTCTACTTCTAGAAGGATAAACTTATTTGGTCATTAGTAAACTCTGTCAAAGGTTATAATTTTTTATTTTTTGTCAAAAGAACTATTGTTTTCTGAATATGACTTGAATATCTCCTAATCCCCCCCCCCCCCCCCCCCCCCTTTTTAGAAAGAAAAGGGAGAACATTTGGATTGAAGGTGTTAAACGAAAGCTGAAGAAGGTTACAGATCCTGAGGTCATCCAAGAAGTCGTTGTTTTTGAGGAGGAGAACTTCATGCAATCTTATATCATGAAATTGGAAGAGGAAACTTACAGCTATTTTAAATCTCCTGTATGCACTCACAAGGACTACTACTATTATGCATGTGAGAGATCAAACAAGCCAACTGGAAGTAGCAAAGGTAAACCAACTCAAACCAGGGCTAACTCTTGCAGGGCTTATGTGTCTTTCAAGATAATCAAGGATGCTGGAGTTACAGGTGCTGTTGTGCACAAAATGTTGAAACACAATGGACATGACATCAACATGCAGGAAGAGGGTATAAAAAATCGTGTTGACCCAGAACTTCTGGCCTTGTGGCTTGAGCAAGGACTATCGGTGTCAGAAACACTTCTGAAGAGTGTTGATTGGGCAGAAAGGCATGGACATATCGACAAACACAATCGTCGATATTATGTTACACCAGAGGATATTGGAATCATCAAAAAGAGCATCAATGCCCTAATTTTTCCTGATGTAAAAGATTGTGTCAGTGTGGATATACTCGCCACATCAGAGCTAAAGGAGAACATTTGTTTTTATCAGCCATTAAGTGATGAACAACCCTTGATAATTGTAGTACAGACACCCTGGCAAAAACAACTACTTAAGGAACATCCACATCCCATGATGTTCATGGATGCCACCTACAAAGGGATGACCTCATATGGCTATGCATTTTATGCACTTCTTCTGAGCAATAGTATTGGAAGAGGAGTTCCATTTGCATACTTCATTATAAGTCAGGAATCAACAGCCACACTCACTCTCTGCCTGGAAAAGCTTTCTAGCTGTAATCATGGCTTTCTTTCCCGGTCAGTACCCTTTGGGACTAAGAAAGGAGCCCTTCAATTCTCCATATTGTGACTTGTCGAACAAAAACCTGTTAAAATCATGAATTTCATGTGTATTCCTTTTTCTGTATAGGTCAGTCATGATTGACAGGGACCAGAAAGAGCTCAATGCCATAAGGCAGATTTTTCCTTCAACAAAGGTCCTCGTTTGCTGGTTTCACGTGCTGCAGGTAGATGACAGAACAGTTCACATAGCAAATTCATTATTTCTAAGTATAGTATATTAGAAATACTTTGAAATATATATTGTTTATTTATTTACTTGTATGATTATTGCCAATAATTCACAAATACCTTAAAAACATTAGTATGAGCTAGTGCTGGACTATTAATCGTTAAAAGATTGTGATCTTGATTCAAACACCCATGTGATCCTATTCCTAAATAACAATGATTTGGCTAGGATTATAAAACCTTTAACATGTATGATCACAGTGAACATTCAAATCTGCATAGGCGCTGCTGCTGACCCATGTGTTAACCCAACTGTTTGCATAAATTTTTATGTTATGACAACTTCAAATGAACTTAGGTTCAACCAACAAACTACATTGAGTTAGAGACGCTTAAATTGTAGCATAAACACAACGTTTAAAGTCAGATTTCCCAAAAAATTAAGTTTACAAAGTTATCAAGATAGTTCTATTAAGATTAAGAATTCAACAAAATAATGTTTGCAACTTAAAAGGTTGAATTTAACAATTCTAACAATAAATTAGAATTTTGAACAGCCATGAATTTAAGTTTGGGTAATGGGTCCCCTGAATTGTTTTTAGAAAGAGAGCAGCTGTCTTTTCAACCACACAGTATCATTATTTCTGTTACAATAATTCAAATTACTACAGAAGTACTGAGATAAAAGTTTGTAGTTCAGATATAAACACTGATGTCTACGGTAGCAAAATAGAGTAAATCACCTTTAGAAAGTAACTTGACAAATAAAAATTATCAACTAGATTGTTGCACCAGCAAGTGGCGAAAAGTGACTTAAAAATATATTTGAATCATTTATTCAAAACAATAAAAAAAAAAAAGTGTGTGTGAGTGAATAATTAAATAAAATATAATAAAATATTTTTAAATAGACTGCAGCAATTAACATTTTCTCAGAATCTGTAGTAAATTACATATGGTTTTATTTAGTTGTCTTTTCAGAATTTCACTTTGTAAAACGCAATTGTGAGTTTCGTCTATGCTTTCCCATTTGGAATTTTAAATTATTTTGTACAAAATTACACAAACAATGGTAATGAAATCTAAAAAAAAATATTTCTTTTAACATGTAGGCTGTGCACAGGTGGTTGGTAAAACGAGATGGAGGAAACCTACCAGTGGGCCAAAGAAACATGGTGATTCAAGCAATGGTCACAATGAAGGCGTGTTTAACGGTAACCCTTTCACAGCTATAACCTAAACAAGCTTTTCCCCACACTATTTTGGCTTCCTCTACTCAAATATTCTTTAGCTTGTTTTTAGACTGTTGAAAGGTTATAAACCTTGTGAATTTATAATGTTTCTGTTCTTCAGGAAGTGCAAAGTGCAAAGAGCTGGATTCCTACCTTGGTAGTACACATGTGTCAACATATCTGAAGAATCATTGGATTTCTTGGGGGGACTTGTGGTCCAATTTTGGCAGATCATGAAAACAGTGAAACCAACAACAAGGCACAAAGGTACAGGATTTTAGGCCTATTTATTTGAATAATGAACATGCATTCTTCTTGTCACTAAAACTAGGGAAGTTGTTTACTCAAGTAGTTTCAAACCTGTATGAATTTCTGTCTTCTGCTTAACAAAAGCTATTTTGAAGACTGTTTTTTTTTTTTTTTTTTTTTTTTTTTTTTTTTTTTTTTTTTTTTTTTTTTTCGGGTAAGCAAACAGTCGATTAGCTCCATTGACAGTTGATAAGACCCATTGACTTCCATAGTCAATGACTCCTTTGCCAGGACATTTTTCATATTCAACATTTTCTTGGTGTGCTAATCCTGTTAAGGTAATGTTTAAAACTAGCAGTAAATCAATATTCTGTCACTCTCTCTCTAAAACCAAAAAGAAAAACCTAGAAGTATTTGTCATAAAATACCTTAACGCATAACTACCGTTTTAAATATATTGACTGTGGCAAATTGGTTGTCTTTCTTGCATAGATTCTTTCACACAATGAAATATCAGTTCCTGAAGGGGGACATGTAAATGTTAATTGTAATATCTACTGTTATCTTCCAAATCTATTAAAATTTTTTACTCTACTTTAAATATATTTATAAATTATATTTTCAATAATTTCCTGCCACCCAAAAAAACCACCCCCACTACTAATTTACATTTCTAATGAATGATTGTGTGATTTTCAGTTACATAGAAGAGCTGGCAGCAAGTGGGCGCATCAAGGGAAACAACAATGATGACTTCTCTGATGCTGTCAAGTCTATGATTGAGAAGGGGCTGGATTCAAATGTGAAATGAATGAAAACGGAACATGCATTATTCCACCAGATACTAGCACTCAGTCTCACACAGTTGATTTGGTCATGGTCAAATGTGACTGCAGAACATCCAGAAGTGGTTCTCTGTGCAAACATATAGTTTTCTCGAGAATTGTTGCACAGCAACAACGACTAGACATTCAAGACATCAGGTCTACTCTTGCAAGTAAAATAATTGATAGTCATTCGTATATTACAGATGATGAAAACCTCACTGTCTTTCACAGTGATGGAAGTGCCGCAACTATAAATCACAAAAGCCCAAATTTTTGTACATGCATGGCAAATAGTCATAACCAAAAATGTGTCTGTATTTTGGTTCACAACATCCACTACGTTCCACTGACACCTTCTGAGTTAATCTCTAATCATCCAGATTGCCAGAAAACACCCAACAGAAAGCCAAAACCTGAACTTCAGGCCATGTTAACAGACCTTATAGAATGGAGCCAATCAGAAACGTACATTGAAAACAAGGAGCTGTACAAGATGGTAGAGAGGGCACACAGACTGGTTTTTTCAAACTTCAGTATTCGGTCAAGAAAAAGAAAAATAACTGCACTGCATGCCTATCGGCAACAGGTAAAAAAGGCAAAACGTGTACTCACAATGAATTACATTTGTAAACGAAAAACAGAAGGAAAAGGGGGAAAAAATAAAAAATAATTTGCAATACAACCCTATGGTAGTGTTTATTAAACACTAAAAATGTTTGCAATTAAATTTCTCTGGAATCTGCCATTCATAAATTGCATAAGATGCAAAACATCTGATATGACAATGGAATCAGAATATAAATTAATTGTTTCTAATTGCTCATTGTATTGAGTCCCTTAAAATGCATCATAAACAGGCTAGTATGTGTAATGAGGTTTCAAGAATCTTGTAAAAATAAATGTCTTTGTAACGTTTTGTTTTATTTTATTTTTTGTACTGCTGAACAGTGAACATCAACAAGAAACAAGCATTTGAAACAATGGAAGTACTAAATAAAGTGGGGTAAAACCTTAATCGTCTGTGGAGACTTTTGATTTCAGTGCTCTCATCTTTTCCTTAAGACATGCATCAACTAATGCAAAAGTGCCCTTTATAACAGCAGGACCAAGACCATGTGTTGCCAGGTCAAATGTTTCCCAATTACTCTCTAAAGCATCTTGTAAAGCGTTCATGGTCTTCCTGCAATTGAAAATATCAACAGCTATTTAGTTTTCCAGTTCACCTGGAATTAAATCATTTAGTCAATGTTAAGTGTAATAGTAAATTGTTACTAAATTACCTGCAGTCTTCTGTTTTGAACATGGCTTCATTGACATTTCCCTCTTCCAACAGGGCTTCAGACACTTTTTTCTGGGGGATGAATTTTGTTGCCAGGTACATGATGTCACCAGCCAGATCACTGCATTCATCTAAAATATAATAATTATACACAACATAATTATTTGTAATTGTCCAACTTACAAAGAAAGATGCAGTATGTGGATACACTCATTATCCACTTTATTAAGATCACCTGTACATTCATGCAGTTATCTAATTAGCCAATCATATGGCAGCAGCATAATGTAAAAAAAAACAAACAAAAGAACAACAACACCCTGCAGATACAGTTCAATTGCTTCAGTTAATGTTTACATCAATCATCAGAATCGACAAAAAAAAAAAAACCATGGCATGGTTGTTGGTGCCAGATGAGCTGGTTTGAATATTTCAGAACCTGCTGATCTACTGGGACGTTTCACTCACAATGTGGGTGGAAATGCCTAATTTTAGGCTATCATGGACATAGACTAACAGAAACTGGACAGTTGAAGATTAGAAAAAAAATAATCTTTTTCAGTCTTCAACTGTCCACTGAGTCTGTACCCATCTAATCTGCAGATTATTGTTCTTGGCTGCTGTTATAGCCCATCCACCTAAAGGTTCAATGTCTTGTGCATGCCAAAATGATTTTCTGCTTACCATGGTTTATACATAGTAAATGTATAACAATAGTATAACAATACAGTTACAGATAATGTGTAAATTCAGTTGAAATTATATTGTTATATAAAACCTTACTATAATAAGAATTTTATGATTCAAAACCACAAAACAATAATACTGGTCTCAGAATTCCCTTTAAAGTTATTACTACTACTATATTATTACCTTCACAAAGTTTGGAGCACTGTGAAGTTAACTTTGTTCATTTTGAGGGCTTCACCTCCAACTCCTCCAACTTCTCTATAATTTTCTGTTTTTGTCCCTTGGCCATCCGAAGATAAGCCACTATAGTGTTTGCAGAGTAGCTCTCCGGCAGAGAGCATCTTCTCTGTAGCTCATCTGATGTGACCAGGTATCTGAAATATCAATGTGTTATGTATATTATAATGATCTTGAAAAGGTGGAGGTGCTTTATCTTTTTAAAAATCCTCTTTAGATGCATAAGAATACAAAAGAAAGAAGTGTTTGAACCATGGCAATAAGATAATTTATTAACATGCTTTTTCAAATAAATGGGACTGATCTAGAGCATAATTTGCTATAATTAAAAACCCATTTAAAGCAAAATTGTCCTTACCTTTTTGCTTGGTGAAAGTCTGACACTTTTAAAGCACTTTCCACCAGGAATCCCCCTGGAAAAGTTGGAAAGGAAAAGTAACAGTACCAATGGGAGGGGCATAGCATGCATTAATTTAGATTAAAATGAATTACTGTCTATTGATAAATAGTGCTTTTCATAGACTCATCTACAGCAGCATAAAATGTCTTCATTCTGGTTTCCTTTATTAATGCAATATTTATAGCATTTATATCAGTGTCAACTGATTCTTTACTAGACAAACAGATCACACTGTTCAGACGTAACATTAAAACCACTGACAGGTTAACAGTGAATAACATTATTTCTTTACAATGGCTAAAACCTACCAGAGGTTGAAGCCATTATAGAGCAGCTGCAAAACTTTACCTGTCTGATCTTGGTTGTGTCCTGAGCTGCTTTCACCCCAAATTCCTGCATTTCTGTTACCTTCTTCTGAAATGTCTTGTCCCTCCGTTTCTTTGTTTCTGTTACCTTCTTCTGAACTGTCTTGTCCCTCCGTTTCTTTGTTTCTGTTACCTTCTTCTGAACTGTCTTCTAACAGAATTCATGTATTTAGAAATAATTTTAAAATGAACAGACAATCTATTAGTGAAATTTAATAATAGTCTATTAGCCTCTCAAAATGTAAAAAGCCTTATCAAACTATGCAATATTAGAAGGTTTATTTTACAATGTAGGCACAAGGGTCATTTATTCCAAAATGTTCTACCTTGGCAAAACAGACACTTGGCATCCTCTTGATTCCCAGGTAGACATTTGTTATGGATATGTACTAAACAGGTTGAGCATTTTTCCTAGAAAGATCATTTGCATGAAAAATGGTTGGGTCAAATATTTTTTTAATTTTTACTTTTACTCCCCAACTAATTACACAGTTGGATCTGGTGTCAAAAAATAAAAAAAACCACTGGAGACTGGAGAAACATGTTTAACCTTAGAATGCTTCTTTAATGTTATTTTTAAATGTACTTTGCGTCACTTGCCTTGTTCTTCCTAGGCACCGTGTTGTGACAGATACCACAAATACCTGACTTATCTAAAGCACATAGGAAACATATTTGCTGCATTGTTACTCTTTCAACAGGAATCAACCAATAAGAAACTCTAAATACATACATGTGCATGGTACTTACCAAGTGACCTAAAAAGAAACCACCCCAGTCGCTCTCTCTCTTGCTGTGCAGGTGAGCGTGCAAGGTACGATATGAAACCATTGAGTACTCCTGCCCTGAGAGCAGAATATAGTAGACTAAAAATAACAGCGATATGAAACTATTGAATGCTCCTGCCCTGAGAGCAGCATATAGTAGACAAAAAATAACAGCGATATGAAACTATTGAATGCTCCTGCCCTGAGAGCAGAATATAGTAGACTAAAAATAACAGCGATATGAAACTATTGAGTGCTCCTGCCCTGAGAGCAGCATATAGTAGACTAAAAATAACAGCGATATGAAACTATTGAATGCTCCTGCCCTGAGAGCAGAATATAGTAGGCTAAAAATAACAGCGATATGAAACTATTGAATACTCCTGCCCTGAGAGCAGAATATAGTACACTAAAAATAACAGCGATATGAAACTACTGAGTGCTCCTGTTCGCAGCGCTAGGGCGGGAGATGTATAATTTTGACTGATGAAATGTTGCGGAGGCTTGAACGAGTTATGTGATCGCATATCGGCTTCACAGACAGCGGGGTAAGTTAGCACTGGAAAAGCATGTTTTACCCCAGTTATCCCATTAGCAGCTTTGGTGCGGTGAACTGAAGCAGTCGAATCAAAATGCATACGATCGGATATTTAGATGATGATTATTAGTTTTGTGCATTTTCAATGTTCCCCAATTATCTTAGTAAACATTAGAGGCTGTTTATGTGTGATTTTTAATAAAATATATCGTAAAATCACTTACCTTACAATAAATGCGATCTCCCACGAGCAGTCGATAACGTATCTCTGTAGATTCCCTCCAAATTTCCAAACGTCTTGACCCCGCCTCTGATCCAATTTCATTGGTTGAATCTTTCAACCAATCATTTTCCTTTCTGTCCTTAGAACAATTTTAAGCAAGTAAAACTCCAGAGCGTATTTATAAGCTGCTGTCCCTTTAAATCCGACTGCACGGATCCAGTATAATGATACACATCCGATTTCTTTCTCAGCTGTTTACATTCATTTAAAAAATAACTGACTGCGTTTATGAGAATGATCGTCGAGACGGGTACTATTGACATAATTCTGTGTGTATGTGTCTGTTCAAACATAAGGAGGAGATGCGAAAGACGAATCAACTCGGTCTGAAACGCGTCTCTCTCTCTCTCTCTCTCTCTCTCTCTATGGGAAGCGAAACAACCCAAATGTGGGACGAAACGGCGCGGTATTCAAGTGTTCGCGCCGCGCTGACCTGTCATAGGCGCGGCTCAATGGACCGAGCGGCGCGACAGCGCAGAGAGGACGTGTTTACTAGCGCCACCGAGCTGACAGCGCGGCGCGGATCAGTTACAAAAGCGCAGCCCGAACATTACTCTTCTTCTTCTTCATGTTTTAAGGCAGGTGGAATCCAACGTTAAGGTGCATTACCGCCACCTACTGTGCGAACATTACTCTCCGAATTTTTTTTCCTGCACATAACATAATGAAGATCAGTATTAAGTTATTGCATTTCTTTTGCTAACCTTTCTACTACATGTAAACAGTTGTATTTTGAAAAACTGTAAATATAAAATATATAAGACTTTAATAAATGTACAGTACCATAGTCCTCTTGAGGAGCACACCCATCTTCTAGTATATATATATTTTTTATTATGTACTTAGTTATTATTGTTGTTGTCATCAAGTTCTACATTCAGCACAATATTGCCCATTTTAAATTTTAACTATTATTAAATAGCCTAGTATATATGGGATTTTTGTTGTCTCTAGTAAAGGGAACGTTGCTATTTAACTTTAACATTGCAATTTTACATAATGGATACGGTTTGTAAGGCTTTCTCTACACTCCAAATTAAATAAATAAAATCCTTCTCCTGCCCATCTTCCCTCCCTTCACCTCCCCAATCCTCTTTCCCCATCCCACAACCTCCCCCTTCCCACCGTCTCCACCCCTATGCCACAAACTTTCCTCTCCCTTCCCAAAAATCCCCCTCCCCAACCTATTATGTCCAACAACCCCAATCATCTATTCTTCACCCACCCCCTAAAAACACCCTCCCCCTCACAACATCTATTTTAATTAATTTAAAAAACGTACAAAAATTAGGGACAGTATGTACAGTCAGAATCAGAATCAGAATTCAGAATCAGAATGAGCTTTATTGCCCGGTATGTTTACACATACGAGGAATTTATTTTCATGACAGAAGCTTCCACAGTGTAACAGAAAGACAGTGACAGAACAAAAAAACACAGAAAATAAAAAATTAGAAATAGAACAAGTAAATAAGGAATAAAAATATTAATTGACAATGCTGCTGGTGCAGGTATATACAGGTATATATATAATTTTTTGTTTTTGTATGTACAGGTACTGTAGATTATGTGCAAATGATGTATTTTGAATTTGCACTGCAGTGTGTTTTAGGTTTATCGAAAACACATTCAAAGAACCATGATTTTATGACTCTACCTTTTTAACCTACATTTGTAGTTGTGGCGTTAAAAAAAACGGACAATCCATCATGGTTACGCACCCCTTTTACTATAGTAAACCCAGTGTATTTCCGATTTCCATAAGGGAAAATTTTTGTTCTTTACATTTTACTCTTTTTTTTTTCAAGCATAATCATATGCTACAGTTAAACAAATATCCTTAAATGTAAAATTTACTTAAATATGCCTTGATGAACGAAACATAAAATATTTGAATTCTAAGAGGATAATGGAAGTTTCTGCTGTGAACATGACTACTAAATATAGGCTATACGTGCTTCAAAGTAGCTAACACTACTGTTTACATGTAGTAATATGAAAGATAATAAGCAAAAGAAATGTAATAACTCATTATGTTATGTGCAGGAAAAAAACACGAACTTCTGCGGAGAGTAATGTTCGCACAGTAGGTGGCGGTAATGCACCTTAACGTTGGATTCCACCTGCCTTAAAACATGAAGAAGAAGAAGAGTAATGTTCGCGCTGCGCTTTTGTAACTGATCCGCGCCGCGCTGTCAGCTCGGTGGCGCTAGTAAACACGTCCTCTCTGCGCTGTCCAGTCGGTCGCGCCGCTCGGTTCATTGAGCCGCGCCTATGACAGGTCAGCGAACACTTGAATACCGCGCCGTTCCGTCCCATATTTGGGTTGTTTGGCTTCCCATACTCTCTCTGTGTGTGCGCGCGCGCTTTGCAGGTGTGCGGCAGAACTGAAGAGACGCTGTGCAAGATGCGGCTTGTGCGCGCGCTTCAGGTGTGAGTCAGACAGCAAGACGAGACGGCAAAGAGTTGTTTTCTGCAACTTATTGCATTTAACTCTTTTTAACGTCAAGCAATTCTCTGCTATATGCGTCGAACTAAAACTTTGACCTTTTGCAACGTTTTGATTTAAGTAGCCTATTATTAAAATGATTCAAATATCGCACGGCGTTGCGATATGCATATTGCGATATTTACATTTGCAATATTTCGATAATTTCGATATATCGTGCAGCCCTAGTTTGAATGTATTTTTGGAAATTTATCTGTCTTCTGAATAATCTGTGCAGCTTAGATTTCCCCAATGAAGAAATAATCAAAGCAGACACAGAGCTGATAGATCAACAACAACAAAAATAAATGTATTGATGGAGAAATTATTGGTAGTCACGGTTGTGTTATACATGCGTTTATGACCTCAAGGTTAGATTATTGTAATGCTTTATTGGGTGGTTGTTCTGCACGCTTAATAAACAAACTCGAGCTGGTCCAAAATGCAGCAGCTAGAGTTCTTAATAGAACCAGGAAGTCTGACCATATTAGCCCGGTTCTGTCAACACTCCACTGACTACCTGTTAAACATAGTATAGATTTTAAAATCTTGCTTATTACTTATAAACCCCTGAATGGTTTAGCACCTCAGTATTTGAACGAGCTCTTGTTACATTATAGTCCTCCACGTCCGCTGCATTCTCAAAACTCTAGCAATTTGATGATACCTAGAATATCAAAATCAACTGCGGCCAGCAGATCCTTTTCCTATTTAGCGCCCAAACTCTGGAATAACCCACTGAGCAAAGACACGTCCAAAAGACGTCAATTTAACGTCTTTGTCGTACGTTCAGAAGACGTCCACTGAGGAGCCAGAATGAAAGTTTTTGCGACGTCTGTTTTAGACGTCTTTTTAGCGTTCAGTATTAACGTCCAAGTGACATAAATAGTGAAGGTTAAAAGATGTCTTTTAAATGTTTTTATTGATGTCCAAGCCACATCATTACAGGGTTCTAAATTAAAGTTTTTAAGTCAATTTAAAAAAAATAATTCAACGTCACATACAGAAGTTCATACAAGTTTTTATGATGTGTTTAATTTGACTAATTTCAGACATCCCTGTTGCACTCAATTTAAACCAACTGAACTATTTTAATTGTTAATGAGGCCAGAGTACAATCTTGTCTTACTATGAGCTTTATTTATTTAGCTAGGGGAAGTCGTGGCCTAATGGTTAGAGAGTCGGATTCATAACCCAAAGGTTGTGGGTTCGAGTTTCGTACCGGCAGGGATTGTAGGTGGGGTGAGTGAATTACAGCTCTCTCTTCCACCTTCAATACCATGACTGAGGTGCCCTTGAGCAAGGCACTGAACCCCCAACTGCTCCCCGGGCGCCGCAGCATAAATGGCTGCCCACTGCTCTGGGTGTGTGTTCACGGTGTGTGTGTGTTCACTGCTGTGTGTGTCCACTTTGGATGGGTAAATGCAGAGCACTAATTCCGAGTATGGGTCACCATACTTGGCCACATGTCATGTCATGTCACGTCACTTTATTGAACACCATGAACATGTCACCATCAGGTTGGCTCCAAGTTTGGATGACCACATGGTATTCAATAACACTCATACTAGTCATAGTAAAGGCAGTGTGCAGAAGTACTGCTTTAAAATTGTAAATAATAAATGAATACCTATCCCCTTAGTTGTACCGGTCCAATACATATAGGTGTGCAAAGACATTTTAGTATTGGAAATACGTGATCTGATCTATTAAAAATCTATTTTTTTTTAAATGACAAGAGATTACTTTTTAACCATCTTTAATGAGTTTTTCAGCAAAATATTAACAAGCTGATGAAGCAAAATTCTAATAATTACATTTTAACTCTCAAGTGAACAAAAAAATAAAATAAAATCCCACAAGACTAGACATTTGGTCTGAAATGACTAGGGGGAGGGGGTATAAAGTCCCCTAAACTGGAAATAAACTCAAATGCCTTACAGTACTCAGGGCAACGTCATCAGTATCTTTCCACCCCTGTATGCCCTCCCATCACTTCCTCCTGGTGCATGCTGAAGTTCTCTGCATGATGATGCATTGTAGCCTCTGTAGCCTTCTTTGTTTCTTTTCCCCCCCCTACCCCCCCCCCCCCCCCCCCCCCCCCCCTTTCCCCCCCCCCCCCCCTTCCCCCTATTTCATGCAGCTGCAAGAGTTGAACAAAAGCAAAAATTACAATTTCATTACAAAGAAAACCAGTGTACATTACATTGCAGTATGCATGTTCATTTAGTATTTGTATGTGAAAACATTAAGATTTGTTTATACTTTTTTTATAATTCCTCCTGTCAAGAAATCAAATAAAAAGAAGCACTATGCAGAATGCAAATACTGCAAAACAGCAATAACAGAGGAGGCTGTCACAACATCGAATTTCTCAATGAATCACTTCAAATAGACAAATTAATAGGCACATTTAATATATATATATATAATACATGAGTATGTACTGTTTGAAAATACATTTTGCTCCTGTCTTTACATAATGCTGAATGGTGGCTGAAACAACAGACTTTTGTTACATGTTTAAACTGCTAAATTTTTGTGTCAATCCATGTTTATTTTGACCTGGAACAATGCGTTATCACTTAATTCAGCACGTACTGTACAACAAAAATAACCCTACCCCTCTACAAACACATTTGTTTGATTTGTTTGTGAAACATATATTCAAACCATCTTCAGTTAATCAGCTTGACATTGTGGCTAATAACTATGGCCAAAGTGGCACCTGATAACCCAGCTCTCTCTCTCTGTAGTGTGTTTGAAAGGCAGCTCTGTGGAGTCCAGAGGTAGTTAGTTCATGCCACTTATGGAAAACTGAAAAAAGATGTTTGTTTGTTCTGTTTTTGACATATGGGCTGAATAGTTGAAGAGTTCATGCCACTGTTCACATTGCTGTTTTCTTTTTCTTCTTCTCTTCACACACAATGAGGATCCAGGGGTACTACTTGGAAATCACAATTTGAGAAATCAAAATGTATTTTTTAAAATTGTATTTATTTCATAATGATGACTTAGAGTACATAAATAAACATAATACAAAAAAAAAAACTTTTAGTGGGAACCCAGCACGAAATCTATGCTTATATCATCACAAACTGATTAATACAGCAGAATTTGTTTGTAGTTTGTACATATTTATAGATAATGCTATTATGAAAATGGCTCATCACAAAAGCCTTTCTTTTGTACACATTATCTGGGCATCATGTTCTTTTTTGTATTTTTCTCAGGTTTAAGCAGAATGATATAACATTTTGGGGTGAATATACACAGCAACAGGCCATAACTGGAAGCCAAAATAGCAAAAATCTCCACAGCTACCGTGTACTTCCCCGGTGAGCTGACATACGCTGGCACAAATGCAATCCACACAGCACAGAAGATCAACATGCTGAAAGTAATGAATTTTGCCTCATTGAAATTGTCTGGAAGCTTTCGGGCAAAGAAGGCCAGCAGGAAGCAGACCACTGCTAACAGACCGATGTAGCCCAGCACTAGTACAAACCCCACAACAGATCCCACCGTGCACTGCAGGATCACTCGAGCACCAAGCTCACCTCCTGCATTCTCTGTGGGCAGAGGAGGAGCCAGCAGCAGCCACAGTAAACATATCACAACCTGAACCAGTGTGCAAAGGAAGATGCCTGCCCTCTGCTGGATGGGCCCAAAGTACTGCATCAGATTTGATCCAGGCAGAGTGGCCCGAAAAGCCACCAGCACCACCACAGTTTTACTGAGGACGCAAGCGATGCAGATCACAAAGCTCACTCCAAACATGGTGTGACGTAGCATGCAGTTCCACGGCGCAGGGCGGCCAATAAAAACCAGCGCGCACAAGAAGCAGAGGGTGAGTGACACCAATAGTAGGAAGCTCAGCTCTGAGTTGTTGGCCCGTACAAGGGGTGTGTCACGATGATGGAAAAAGGCTGCCAGAACAGTTGTGGTTAGTGTCGCCCCAGTGACGGATAAGACTGTCAGGACAATTCCCATTGTATCTTGCAAAGACAGAAACTCCACAACCTTTGGGATGCACCTTGTTCTTTCAGTGTTTGACCAGAACCTCTCAGGACATCTCACACACTCTGTAGAGTCTAAAGAATGTTATGGCTCATAGTTAGGGTTGGTTTTACATTGTACAGATCTTTTAATGGGACTTGCACTGCTTTTGTTATGGCTGATGTCTTTTAAGGTTAAAAAGTTAATACCTGTCATGTTACTGACTTCCCCTGCTGCACAAGATAGGCAGTCAAAACAGCAGACAGGTTTTCCTTTTTGTGCAGCCTTTCTAGTGCCTGGAAGACAGCTTGCACTGCACACAGATACAGGAACCTGAATGTTAGAAAAAGAAACTCCATCAGAATCACAGCAGCCTTCTAACAACACAATATCTGTTGGCACAAACACATAAAGAAGAACAGAAAGAATATGATTCTTGCCTTACACAAATGCATTATTCTTTTTCTATAAAAAATGAAATAAAATAAAAAAGATAACTCTTGTGCACACAATCGTGCTCTTTCTCATGCCATATCTTTCCCCCCTCAGCAGGGGTTAGTCCATTATTAAACGATTGTATCTGAATCACACTGAGAGGTTAGATAATGGATGCTTTCACCTGCACACTTACAGTACTTGTACCCTTTGAATGCACTTGATAACAAACATTTACACACAAACTCATACATTCATATTTTCATGCGCTGTAAAGAAAAAAAGATTAAAACTAAAGCAAATAACACCACACACTGACATTAGGGTTAACATTGTGTCTCACCTACTGATTTGTTTCTCAGTAATACAATAAGAGAATAACATATATGAATAAAAGTAATACAATAATAGAATATTAGGATCGATCTACAACAGACCCTGATTCTATGAGGAAGTAGCGATTTTGCTTGTTTTTTTTCCACTTTTCCATTTTTTTCGCTCAAGTTCATGTGCGCCCATTTGTAACTTAAATATGTGAAGCATCTGGTGTCATTCGCTTCCATTTATTTCAGTTGTGTTTTTAAGCAGTAATTTACGTATCATGAACAAGCCATATAACTGTATATCTATAGATATATATATATATAGATTAGATAGACGATCGATATATACAGTGTGGTATTTCATTTTTGACAAGAACATTTGAACTGATATAATAAAGCACAGGAAGTCACTGGACTCTTACCTTGTCAGCCCAGCCCCCTCCCCAAACCACTTTCTCAAGGTTTATGTTCAGCTCCTGGCCTGGACCTTTGGCTGCATCAAATTGTCCAACCTGGACGAAATTCACTGCTCCGCTTTCATCTACATGCCAGTTCATAATGTCATAAGAGGCAGATGGCTCACGGTTACCTTCAAAATAAACCAGCTCACCCACTGGTGTTGTGAAGTTTACTGCATTTAAGTAGTGCAGAAGCTGTAAAATAAAACAGAGGGCAGAGGATCATATGCAGTAACTAAATTAATTATTTGAAGTTTTGCTTACATAAAACATTAATTTAAATTAATTCAATTATTATTATTTTTTTTTAAAGACAGGAGGTCTGTACCTGTCTGGGCTTTATTTGGGTCACATCAGGACATTCTCCATTTTCAAATGGCCCTCTACCTGGCTGACAGGCCATCATGTTGTGAATAGCATTGGCAATAGCATACACAGCCTTATACACATTGTAAGTGACTCTCAGCTGTGAAACATCTGTGTAGATGCGGCCATGTTTCTCCACATTCTCTGAGCCTGTGCACTTTGGAGTTTTAGATGAAGGCTGCCAGTCTTGTGCCAGCGAGCACCCAAAAAGTTCTTTCCAAACATCTTTTACAAACGGTTCATTTGGCTGCTTCGCAGGGCTCAGCTGGGCAAGAAAAGCACCAAGACCCTGAATATCAGCCCGACGCATAGCAAAGCCAATGGTACCGGCTAGGAGAGAACTGCTTGCTGGGTCAAAGAACAGAATAGAGGTGCTCCAGGCCTCTGTGGCTATCCACTGCCTGTTGGTCACATTCTGCACCACCACTTCCTTTAACAGGACACCTATATCAGGGGCAATGGCAAATGTTACCACAACACGAGCTGTGGAACTCTGGATCCTCTCCACAGTTCGCCTGATCCTGCTTTGTGAGTGTGATTTTGGAATGAATTCCAGGTAGTCCACACAGATTTGTGTATTTTCCAGTTCTTTCAAGAGAAGCTGCACGCCACTTTTACCATATTCATCATCTCCTGCGACCACCCCCACCCAGGTCCAGTCCAGCAGGTGCAGCAGACGGGCCATGGCCTTGGCCTGGAAAGCATCACTGGGAACAGTGCGCAGGAAAGAGTGAAATCTGCGACTGTCACTGAGACAAGCACAGGATGCAAAATAACTCACCTGGACAGACAAAACACAGATCAAAATCTAGATAAAAACAATGTAAAAAATGCACCAAATAGTTTATGCTTAGAAATGTTATGCTTACTACAATTATTTAAACATTTAACTTAATACAAAAAGTTTTCAATAAACATTGGATAAACTACAATAAATAACAGTTGCTTACTTTCTAAAATGTATCAGAGCAACAATTTCAGCATGTCAAATTACACAAATCAAGTACTTATAAGTAAAAATACAAATACCCTAACAAAATATTACTCCAGTAAAAATATTAAGCACTCCTTTTCAACTTAACTTGGGTAAAAGTACAAAAGTACTTGATTTTTAATGTAGAAGAACTAGTTTTACATCATTTGAAACTGCAACGGCAGCAGGGTAGATGTATGGGCATTAATTTGCATTATTTTAATGTAATTATAAAAAAAGAACTTCCCCCTTCAGATGATAATACACAAATGTGAACATGTCTACATTCAAGCATTTCATACAGAAGGCTTAAAGAGCCCATTTACAGCAGCTTTAGTTCACAAACAACAGGCAGTCGTGACCTAAATTTGATTTTCATTTATAATAACAAATTCTAAAATTCGGCATTAGTAACCTACTCTTCGCTCCATCAGTCATGCGGCACACTCAAGCTCCAAAGACCTCACATTCTTGGCTCATTTTTAGTCAGACTTGTGAATTCACAGAACTGTTAACTGGAGATTCGCTCTGACTCATTGTCACACACTGTCATTGTCAACAATGTAGCAACAATGGTATAATTTTTAATGTTATTCACACAACGAATCCAGTTCAGTAAATAATAGATAATAGAATTATTATACTTAAAAATGTTTTGTTTTCATTGTAGCCTAAGAGCTTTAGAGGAATGCTTAGTTTCAATATACATGTAAACCTTTTATGTTACTGGAGAGATTATTATGAAATTCAAGACAACTCTAGTCTTTAAATATGCATTTTAAGTGAATTTTATCAGTGATGTACTGTATATGGATATTCCAGTTTAGGAAATTTTAGAAAATGTACTTACAAATGTAAAGTGAATACTAGGAAAGCTTTTATGGATGTCAATGGAACATAATGATCTTTAAAAGTATAACACACTGAAGAATAACACTTTTTAAAAGTCACAGTAAGTTATTTTTAAATGTGACATCCAAAAAATAAATAAATCATTTATTATACCATGGGGATATCAAACACTCCGAGTGTGTCAGCCACCACTATTGAGGCAGAGGAACGAGCGTCACCGATAATGACAGGCACCATTGGTGCCCCGCTGCATTCTGCTCCCGACACTGTCCCCTCCTGCCCTGTTACCAGAGCTAAGGCAGCACTCAGTGTTGTGCCCTCAGCTAGGCAAGTGTCAGCTACCAGGTACCCCAGAGTAATGTTTGGAAGCAGGACAGGATCCTGATTAATCTCCTCCACTGTGAAGATCATAGTTTTGAGCCAGCGGTATGAGCGAAGGTTAACACTGAAAGAAAATGTAAAATGTAAAGTTTTGTTAATTTGAGGAATAACTGAATGACTATATAGCAGATTTTTTTTTTATTCTTATGTGATAATTCTAATATGTTGAAATATATACAATAAAACAATATATTATTATTTTAGGCTGAGTAGAATATCAGGGTCAGTTAAGGTTGTGCTGAATTACAGTCAACAAAAACCCTCTAGAGAGACCATTTTCACATTAAACAGTTATCTTGTCTTTAAGTTAATATTAAATACTCACCCCTGGCAGCGAGAAATATGCTTTATTTGAGTAAAAGCATGATAAGGCTCTGGTGCTTCAACATGAACTGGAAATAGACCACCAATGATCACATCTCCCTCTTTATACAGACTTTCTGAAACAAATCTGGCCTGCAGACCACAGGACAGGCCTGCACCACAAACACTGACCATCTCTACAATAAATCCCATCACCCACAACCACATAATCAATTCCATGACTTTACACACACACAGAGTGAAAAAACAGAGTGTGGGAGACTTAGTGCAGAGTCACACTTTCCCAGCAAAGAAAGAAGGGTTGAATGATCTCCCCTTTTGTAGACTTTAATTTGCCTGGGGCTAAAGTAGATGCGAGAAGAAAACAAGTGAGTGAGGGATAATTGCAGAAAGCTTTGTGGAGAGCACAAAAACAAAGAAAAACGACTTTAAAAAGATTTTGTGATAATTATGCAACTGCAAGCATGGAGCAAAAAAACGTCAGCAAGCATCAAAGCTAGACAAATGTTGAAAGATCACTTAATTTACAAGTTAGCCCAGGTGAAAAAGAAGTACTCTTAAATGTATTAAAAATGTACTTGAAATTCAGATATATTTATAGTACAGTTGTATTCCTAAAATGCTTACTTGAAGTGTGTTAAAAGTGTACTGAATTGCATTTTAATGTATTTTTAAAAAGTATACTAGAAGTACTTTGGTAATAAATATATGCTTAGTTACGTTTTTAAGAAATATGCTAAAACACAAGCATACTTTTGTGACATTTAGTGTATTTACGGTTTTAATTTTTGAGTGAACTGTTTAATTAAATAGAACATTCATTGTTACATCTTTATTTTTTCCCAGCTTCTTAAAGCTTCTATGTGTGTAGATTTGGAACCTCATTATTTTGCGACTCTAAGTAAATATTTAATTTCTGTTACTTGTCATAGCCAGTCGAAAGCTTATTTTAAGCGCAGTAGCTACATTAAATTTGACCAATCAGAGCCGAACTTTTTAAATCGGCTTTGCAGGTAATGGTCCAATCACACGGCTGTATGTTTTTGAGATGGTAACACTTTTTCTGCAGAAATCATCCCAGTTTCACTTAATTTTATTTTCCTGACTAGAAAACCAGGTCAGCTCCCAAGTCAAAGCAAGCACGTATAGATGAAGATAATGATCGTGGAAACACTGCTCCTCGGAGGTAAGTTTTTACTAGCTACTTGTTTAACTAACTTTCAGTTCACTTCTGAGTTTTTGCTAAGTTGATAGTGCTGGTGTGCATTTGCAAATGTTAGCTAACATGTGGAATGCTAACATTAGACAATGTAACACCTGTAACACGACACTGACACGTAGTAGCTAGTTATCTAGCAACTATATGCACTGGGTATATGGTTGCTTAAAGTCTAGGTAGTGGCATTTGTCTGTCATATAATAACTATAAAAACATTGTCCATTTGGCAGAAAGAATCATTTATAGCATGCGTCGTGTTAGCATCGTAAGTTGCTATTTTTGTTTTCTTTGCACACAAAAAGTATTCTCGTAGCTTTGTAAAATTATGGTTGAACCACTGATGTCACATGGACCATTTTATCGATGTTCTTACTACATTTCTGTGCCTTGACTGTGGTAGTTACCTTGCTGTCTATGGAGGGTCAGAGAGTTCTCGGATTCCATCAAAAATATCTTAATTTGTGTTCCGAAGATGAACGAAGATCATATAGGTTTGGAACGAGGGTGAATAATTAATGACAGAATTTTAATTTTTGGGTGATCTATCCCTTTAATTCTGGCTGACATATTTCCTAATAAAGTGACTATTGGAGCTCGCGTGTCATGCTAACTCTGGTTTCAGCACTTCTGTTGTAGAGATGTTGGGCCTCTTTAACCTTATGTTCAATGTAACACAGAGTATTGTATGGTGACAGCAGACAAGAGGATAGAAACGGACACTCATGTCAAGCTTGATGAGGATTTAGTCCAAGCTTTGAAAGGTAAACTGAGAACAGTCAAAGGGCCTGTTTACACCAGAGAAAACGCATGAAGTGACCAGGTGTAAACAGCCCCAAAGAAATTCTATGCATATCTATGCAAATTATAATACATATGAGATTCAAAAATACCACTCAAAACCATTGATTCATTATTTTTCCTTTCACAGACCCTGTGATGAAGCAGTTTTCAAAGACTACAGTGTCTGAATTGCAAGCCCGCTGATGCAGAAAATGTAACAAGTCGTACTCACAGAAAAGTGATCCTCCACTTGATGACGATGGTGACATTTGAAATGTTCTGTTTCTTTGTTCAGTTTAGTCATTTGCTTTACTTAAAAAAAAGCACTTTATTCACTTCTGCACTTTGTTTTTCAGTAACTTTTTTATATGTGTGTGTGTGTGTATAAAATTGCATTATGCATTTTTATTCAGTGATAGAATATTCATAGTGTACTTTCCAGTAATATAACAAATGTTCTACAAATTGATTGAATTAGTTCTGTTATAGCATTTCACTGATCTTTATTTTAATTTATTATTATAATTTATTACAATTATTTTGGTCAAGAGTTTGCATATGCAGCTGTACTTTTTAAATGTACTCAAGGAATTTATTGTTGTAATGTACACAATATATAGTACATTAACGTTTTCTATATGTGAAAGTGTGTGTACATGTATGTCATTCTCATTTAATGTTTTTTGTGCTTCTTAATATAGCATTTTAGAATGCTGAAAAGAATGTAGTTTGCTTTTAACAAACTAATAATGTGCTGGTAATGCATTTGTAATGAGCTGAAATGCTATGTGAATAAGTGAAGCTTAAAATATATTATAACTGTACATCAAGAAATATAAAAGCATATTTTAAATCATATGAAAAAGTACAATAAAATTGCACTAAAGATACTTGAAGTTGTTCCATTTTAACACAACTAAATATATTAAAATATACTGCAATTAGCTAAAAGTTCATCTTAAGCATATCTTAAAGAGCACTTAACATACTTAAAGTTGTTCCAAAATAACACATTATGCACTTAGTATACAGTAGTATAATAAAAAATATAATAAGTGTATCGATATTAGTACAACTTAAGTGTATTTCTTTTTTTTTTTTAACTGGGAGGGCCGGCCCACAAAGGTGAACGGCTACTAGCACTTGCTAAACAATGTGCATCAACTATGCCCTCTTGGGACATGAAAAGCTTTGCCTTAGGCTTTCCATTATCTCATCCAGTGCTCAGCTGGGGCACTCAAAGGTATAACTATAGACACTGGGTATGGAATGCTTTTTTAATATCCATTTTTTCTGCACATTTAAGGTTTGGATTACCCGCTTTCAGCCGGTCTTTCATGTTCATTTGATGATCATTTCCATATAAGTCACAAGATGCATTAGCAATGTCTAGCTGGCCCATGAGTAATAATAACCAAAATAATAATAATTTTAATAATTGTGGAATGTCCAAAGTGAAAACTTAAAGGTCACATATTACACCTTTCTGAGTTTTATTTTAAGTCTTGATGTCCTTAAGAATATATATTTCAGTGTATAAGTACCAAAAACCATCTCAATTTATTTTTACAGCTCCTCTCTCAGGAGTTCTGCTGAGAACAGGTCGATTTTGGCATGTCTACTTAATATTCATGAGCCTCTCTTCTTATTGGTCTGTTGTTTTCTGAGTGACGCACGGCGAGGCCAGCCACAGGTAACTAGGGTCAGTGACGTCACAGCGCTAGCTGGAGGCAGTAAAACAAAGGGGAAACTGGAGGCGGCTCATTCAAATCAGCGCAGATTCGGCTACATAAGGAGCTTAAAATATCATCTTGTTGTGATGTTGGGTGCCAGAATCGATGTAATACAGCCTCAAATTAGAAATTTGATCGCATATCTGCTACAAAAAAACGACGACAACTGTGGTTAAACCGAGCAGACTGGACAGAAACGATCGTAAAAAATGCTCACGTTTGCAGCACACACTAATTATCAGAAAAGGTTCAGTAAAGAATTGTCTTTTATTGTTATGGGCGCGTCTACAGATTTCCTGCCATATGTCTGTTTCTTGCATCTCACGACTATGTCGTGTATGAAAATATCTGTGTGCATGTGTGAAAAACAACAAACTGACGATTTATATATAATCATTTGTAATTGTATATACATTGTTGTGATTGATTGTGGCTGGAACAATAATGTAGCTGTAAAAATAGTTTCCTGCTGAAATTGAAATGTATATACATCTTCATCATGACTAGATAGACACGTTGAGTTTGTCTTTACTATACACGTTAGATGGGATCCACCTCATAGTAACAATCCTGTCAGATCGTCCATCCTTTGAGTGAGAGTGTAATGTTACAGGTCGGCCGATGTTGTCTGGGGGTTTGGCAAAAGGAGAGTGGGACGGTGGGCGGTGCTCAGGGTGGTGACTGAAGGTGGTGACTGAAGGTGGTGACTGTGTAGTTCTGACGTCAACTTTTTACGGAAGTCACAACAGTTCGTGAAAAATCACAGCTACTTTATGCAGGCTGTGTGCATTTTACTGTGGACTGACTGTTTTGAAACTTATATGGTAGTTAAATAGCCTCTAGACCTCAGTTATCATGAAAAAAGCCAGGAAATTTCAGTTTTGACAATATGGGACCTTAAGTCCATTTCTTTTTAAACAGAATATTTTTATTGAATGTTGGTTATTTCTGTTTCCCCATTACTGTCACTCACAAATAGTACAATTATGGAGTCAAACGTTTACTGGAAAAAAACACTCTAAAATCAAAAACAGTACTTGTGAGGGTTTGAAGATACTTGCATATGTGGCCCAAGGGACAGGTTAACGAGACAAAGTCAAACAAACAATTGGGAAAAAAAAAAAAAACTTTTGCATGTCGACTACGCCACCTAGGGCCTATTACCCCAGGAACTTATCAGCATGAAAGTTTTCTCATTATCAGATGAGAAAATGGTCAGAGACGTGAGTTCCCCATAAAAAAGTTTTTATTCAATCAAGTAAAATACCAGAAGACACTCTAAAGGCTTGTGCACACCGGGACGAGGCTACCGGTTGCGGCCCGAATCAAGTTCCAGACATTGATGCTTGCATATAGAACAGCCACATGCTCAGCACCCGCCTACTTCCACTCACTACTACGGATTTACATCCCCTCCAGAAGTCTGAGATCCGCTAGTGAGCGTCGCCTCGTGGTACCATCACAGAGAGGCATTAAATCACTTTCCAGAACATTCTCATTCACCACTCCTGTCTGGTGGAACGATCTTCCCACCCCTATCCGGAATGCTGAATCCCTGACAATTTTCAAGCGACAGCTGAGAACTCATCTCTTTCGAAGCTACTTGACTTCATCATAAAAAAAAAAATAAAATAAAAAAAACGCTTTTTATTCCGTCTCTTTCTATCTGGTACTATTTGAAGCATGTCTAGACTTGGTATTACAACCCCTTCTTGTTTCTGTTTGCCTCTCTTAAGAAGAATCGCATTATGTATCCCCCAATTTTAAGTCGCTTTGGATAAAAGCATCCGCTAAATGACAACATTTAAATATAATATAAATAACAAAGTTTTTTTCCAATCAGTAAAATACCAAAAACACGCTAAAGGCTTTTGCACACCGGACGAATATCACGCACGATTTTCGCCGACGTTTAACGCCTCGTGACTAAACAAAGGGTGCCAATGTGAGTGTGCACACCAACGTGCAAAACGCGAGGCGTAAAAGCGTAATTTTTTTTAAAAACGCCTCGGGCTCGTTTTTTTTGTTTGACGCGCCGCGTTAAAAACTGGCCGTCCAATGAGATTGGCGCTTTTGTTCATGAGCTTGGAGCGGCTGAAGTTACAGTAAAACATAGAGGTGGAAAGTGTAATTACAGATACTTTCATTACATACTTGAGTACATTTTTAAATTTTTGAGTATAATTAAATTGTGGTACTTTTTCTTTTACTTGAGTAAAATAAAACTAAAGTATTCAACTTCGCTACATTTATTTTTCACCAAAAGTACAAAAAATAAAAAATGGACAAAGGCAGCGCCGATGGAGAAGAGCGAGCCGGCGTTTGACGGGCACTTTCAAACGGCTGGGGTGGAGCCCTGCACTACAGGCAATAACCGACAGGTCTGACTCGGATGTAAAACCAATCAAAACGTCCAGTTCAGCTGTGGGGCGGGGCGTTCAAACCGCACTTTGCTTTGACTGTCAATCACCTGCATTGTCGTTTTGAATCAGCATCATTAATATTTTAGTGAATGTGAGCGTAAGATCTTCTTTTAAATCGTAATTTTGTCATCTCCTGAAATGGGTCATAGCCGTCGATATGACCAGAGCCCAGCAAGTAGTAGTAAATAGCAAACTCGGTTGATAGAATTTTATTGCATGGATTGAGCCAGAACATGTAATTGTCTTAAAAACATTTCACACAGTTCAGTGAATGTAAATCGTTTTTGGGGGGTTTTTTTAAAGTTAAAACTAAATGTACGAAGCAGATAACCGCAACATTAACAACATGGAAATAAGAGCGCATGGCATTTTTTACGTTGCCTCTGCTGACTAGATCACCTATGATTTAGTCTGTCAATCAGATGCATTTTAAATATCATTAGTCGTTTCGGTGTTCGTGGTGGTGTGTATGCACATGGTGAAGAAACAAGATGTCTATGTATGACCCGACCTTTATCCTCTCAAAATGCGACGGATGTGAACAGCAGCAGTTTCATTCTACTCGAACGGAGGTCACTCCGTGCGAAATTCCAAAACACCCGTAGAAGTATATATAATACCTTATGAATGTGGCAGAAATCCCTATTGGATAAGGCATCCATAGCAAAATTGCTGTGGCCCAAATCCCACCCACCCACACCGATTGTTTCTAGGCTTCTGTTTCTCTTATGCCTGGTATTTGTAAACTAGAAGCTTCCAAATCACCAGTCTCTATCATGCTCTTTTCGTTTGGAGGTTGAAATAATGGCAAGAGTACTGCAGATTTTCTTTTAAATGGAAGAAAACAGAGTAATTGCTCATCCACAAACAGAGCCTGTTTCCTTTGGTCTTTGTAACTTAATTTCTATGGCTCACTGTAATCACTGCTGTCTCTTTACAGCCTTCAAAGGGTATTATTATCAGTGTACACATGCATGCACACTCACATTTACATAGACGGAGATTAAGTAGCGACTTTGAGCTCAACAGCAGGGGAAAAAAATCTCCTTTGCCAAATTTATTAGCAGCCACTAAAATAATCTGAGGAAGTCAGTTAGCTAGTTAGTTTGGAGGTTGAAAATCCCTAAATCTACTTTCATACTCTCTTAAAAAGAAAGGTTCCAAAAGTTTTTTGGTTGCCCAAAGAACCTTTTTTGGTTGCCCAAAGAACCTTTTTTGGTTGCCCAAAGAACATTTATTTAAAATAAACTAATTTTCTTTTTTGTTGAAGGACATTTAAATCATCTAAATAACCATTTTCTACTATAAAGAACCTTTTGTGCATGGAATGGTTCCAAAAGGTTCTCTGTGGAATCATCTTTGCCAATAAAGATACTTTTGTTTTTAAGATTGTAGAGGCATTTGTTATATTGCCAGCCCTGCTTAAACCAGCCGTTCTTTTTTTTTTTTTTGGTCTTAGTTGGTTTAAGATGGTTTAGATGGTCTCCCAGCCTGGATAAATTGGTGTTCAGATGGTCTAGATCAGGGGTGTCCACTGTGCTGCAGAGTTTAAGCTGTATTCACGTCATATCGTAATTATATTATAATTTCGAGATAATAACAGAGTCTCAGACTTGGAATTATGCATCTATAGTGGCAACACTATCAATGCCAAAGCATTCACATACACATAGAACTTGTAATTACAACTTACAGATGACTTGGACCATGTGACCGCTGAACCACCTGACTGCTGCAGATTCATTTAGGTGCTTCTTAGGCATTGATGGTACCATAGAAACACAGAATTCTGAGTCTGAGGACTTGGACAGCTCCAACTAGAATATCACGTGTTATCTCCAAATTACAGTAATTATGACATGGCGTGAACCCCAATTAAACCCACCTGAACCAGAGTTTAGCTCCAGCTCGAATGCACTTGCCAGGAAGTTTGTAGTTGTGGCTTAATTTCGTAGTCTGCGTCCTCTGGAGGTTGCATTATACTCGCCGTGTACGTCATCGAGGATGTCTCATTTTAGAAAAGTAGCCAATATAAATTGCTCTTAGTTCCATTTGAGCTAAATTTTGTCATTTGTGTAATTCTTTTACCACACTATGATGAAAAGTTTATGTGATGAGCTTTTTTCCTATGACTAAAATGAGACAATGATGAGACGACAATAAGGTCAATAAATGATAACTGTGACTATATCAGCATGCAATATCGTTGACGATAAAAGACGAGACCTAAATGTATTTTAAAAAATAAAAACTTTACCAAAATCTTTTTATTTTTCGTCAAAAAAAGGAGACAAAATATTATTGTGGACTGCTGTACTTACCTCTACTATGCCAGCTTTTTTGTTTGCGGTTGCCAGATATCAAGAGTTCAAATCCCCAAATCAGAGCTTCTCTGTTTAAAGGATTAATTTTCTGCCCAGTGTTTTTTGCGCACATGCTCGCTCTTCATTACGAAAGTGCCAACAATGAGATCATGAGATCTCGACTATATTGTTTGCGATTGTGGTTGCTGAATAAATACACTTACTCAGCCGCTGTTGTTTTAACAGAGAAACATTATTGCAATTTGGAATCATTGGAATTAGGCTTCTATTAGGAATTTCGCTCTTGTAATATTTTTTGTTTGATTTACCAGTTTTCATAATATATACAGATTATGCATAAGTCTTTGATATTAATTAAAAAATGCAACCTCCAAAGGACGCGGCCTTCGAAATGAGACACAACAACCACAAACTTCCATGCAAGCTGGTTGGAGTTAAACTCTGCAGAACATCAGCCCATCAGAAGCATGACTGGACATCTTTGGTTTAGAAAACCCAACCAAGTTGGTTTTCAGCTGGCTTAGTTGGTTGGCCAGCACTTGACAATTGGCCCAAAACCCTCTAAACCAGTTTAGACTGTTTTGTTTTTTTGTTATATCATGAGATTGTTGGAGAAAATGTTATTTGATAACTTTTCGAACTGTATGTTCATGAAAATGATGTTTCTCCTCAACATTTTGTGTTGTATTAGCAGAATAGCTGCATTAAGTCAGTGTGATATGCAGTTTCTCTCTGCCATAGACAGCTGGCTCTTAGGGATTAGTGTCAAAATGCCAGGCCTCTATGTAATAGAATTCTCTCAAAACAGCCAACAGAGGCAGCCTTCGAGACAATGGCAATAACAATGACAGTGAAAGAGACACAAACCCTCACAGAGAGACATTACCATTTCAGCTCCAGCTTGCGAGAAAACCCTCATGATCCAAGAACTCAGCCTCCAAGACAAGTCAACACTCTGGGAGGTCACGACTGCCAGGAGGAGAGGTGCTTTATGTAGATCAGCTGGGACGGAGCCGTTTGTGGTGCAAGTCTGGTTTATAGGGTTGAGGGTGGAATAGGCTTTAAAGGAACACTCCACTATTTTTGAAAATAGGCTCATTTTCCAACTCCCCTAGAGTTAATCAGTTGAGTTTTACCGTTTTCTAATCTATTCAGCCGATTTCCGGGTCTGGCGGTAGCACTTTTAGCATAGATCATTGAATCTGATTAGACCGTTAGCATCTCGCTCAAAAATGACCAAAGAGTTTCTATATTTTTCCTATTTAAAACTGGACTCTTCTGTAGTTTCATCGTGTACTAACACCGACGGAAAATGAAAAGTTGTGATTTTTCGTCTAGTGTAAGGCCGATATTGGGGGGGGGGGGGGGGCGAGAACTTACTCTCATTCCGGCGTAATAATCAAGGTACTTTGCTGCCGTACCACGGGTGCAGCAGGCACAATGATATTACACAGTGCCTGAAAATGGGCTAACTTCTGTCAACATAACCAACGTGACCACCTTGCTTGCACAGGGAGCGTGCTGGGGACTATTTTCTGGCGCTGCGTAATATCATTGCACCTGTTGCACCCATGGTACGTCAGCAAAGTTCCTTGATTATTACGCCGAAATGAGTATAGTTCCTAGCCATATCGGCCTAGAAAATTTTTCATTTTCCGTCAGTCTTAGTACATGATGTAACTACAGAAGAGTCAAGTTTTTAAATAGGAAAAATATAGAAACTCTTTGGTCATTTTGAGCGAGATGCTAACGGTCTAAACAGATTCAATGATCTATGCTAAGCTACAGCCTAAAAGTGCTACTGCCAGACCTGTCTGAATAATTATAAAATTTAAAACTCACTGTTTTAAATGGGAGTTGTAAAATGGAGCTATTTTCAAAAAGTAGTGTAGTGGTTCCCTTAATTGCTGCACCACCTGCTAGGGAGAACCATACTCCATTTCCCCAGGACGCTCCTGGCCACGATTCATATTGTATAGTGAGCAGTGGTTTAATTCATTCGTCTGGTTTCTGTTTCAGTCGGCACCATTGATGTGGGAAAAGCTCGTCTGATGTTTTGGGATCTCGGAGGACAAGAAGAACTACAGTCTTTATGGGATAAGGTGACATGCTGTCATTGCATCTGGGGATCAGATCAGTGCGTTGAATGGTCATTGAATCTGTTTCTGATGTTGTATTCATCTCGTTTCAGTACTATGCAGAATCTCATGGTGTCATCTATGTCATCGACTCCACTGATGAGGAGCGACTGGGCGCTCAAGAACCTTTCGGTGGTTGTGCTTCACGAGGGATCAATTGCAGTTTCTGTACAATCACCATGCTGTCATTTAATGAACCCATCTAAAATAGGGACGTTTAAGTAAGTAACTCTTTAAGTAAAGGATATAAACACTGTTATAATGTACACAAAAATAGTCAAAGGTCTTCCTTCATATGAAATGCAGGTTTGTTTAATAAGACTGCATTATATTATATGCAATATTAATTCTTATAAATGTTAATTTTCACAACGTTAAAGTAAATCATATAGGCCTATTTTGTTATTTTTTTTAATAATTATATATGATTTCTGCAGGTTTAAAAAAGTCCTAATTTGCCCTTCCACAAATAAAGGCCTTAAATCAGAGCCAAGAGTCTTCGTTTCATAAATGAGTGGCATTAAATGTTGCAAAATAAATAAAACAAAAAAGAATATCTTCCTCAATATCGTCTTGTTTTAGGACACAAACATCTAAAGTTAAAAATAAATGTGACCCTGGAGCATTTGGAACAAAACCAGTCTTAAGGGTCAATTTTTCAAATTTATATCTAGATAAATAAATAATCTGAATAAATAGCTTTCATTGATGTATGGTTTGTTAGGATCGGACAATATTTGAATATCTGGAATCTGAGGGTTCAAAAAAATCGAAATATTGAGAAAATCATCTTTAAAGTTGTCTAAATGAAGTTCTTAGCAGTGCATATTACTAATCAAAAATTGTTTTGATATATTTACAGTAGGAGATTTACAAAATATCTTCATGGAACATGATCTTTACTTAATATCCTAATGATTTTTGGCATAAAAGAGAAATCGATCATTTTGACCCATACAATGTATTGTTGGCTATTGCTACAAATATCCCCCAGCGACTTAACACTGCTTTTGTGCTCCGGGCTCACATATAAGCCATATCTGTCGTGGAAATTAAACTTTGCTAACTTTTGAATGAAGTTGAATTTTCTGACTCCATTGGCAGATATTTGCTCTTTTTTATATTTTTTTTAAATCCTAAGCTCCTCAAACTTAATTTTGTTTAATTTCACAGAAAACAATACTTCTTATCTTATGTAATTTTGCTTCTCCGTAGATTTTATTGAGTTATTAATCTTTAAGACCTTTTACTGGAAAACAAGACAAAAATACTGAGGAAGAGCGTCACTTTTTTGCGGTGCAGTCAGAAGGAACAGTGAAAGCTAGTAAAATAGCCGATCTATTCAAGCTGTATTTTGTACAATAAATTCAAAAGTTCTTGAGATCTGCTGGAAGTTGTATTTTTTTTATATTCTGATGCTCTCGCTAGACATTTAAAGGACATATTGAAGCATTGCGTTTCCTTCAGTTTATTCTTTACATTTTCTTTGCTTGGTCTTAAAGTCTTAAATTTAGCTTTAGGAGCCTTGAAGTGAAAAATAATATGAACAAAACAGAAGAAAATGTATTTTGGCAGGCCTTGTCAGATGATCTGGTGGAACGTGGATCAGGCCTGAATCAGTGGCTAATGTGAAATGACTGTGTTCCCATCAAACAGAGAAGATGATCAGCAGTGACGTTTTGGAGGGAGTTCCTCTTCTTGTGCTGGCGAACAAACAGGACATTGAGGTATGAACTCAGACCACCTGTGTGAGAAAACACTATTCGGAAAGACACCTGTCATCTCCCAGTGGTCTGTAGGTGGTGCTGTGCTCCTTCATTTCCACATTGAGTTGTAATGATTGCACTGCTTGTCTTGTGTTCGTCAGAACTGTCTGTCTGTGTCCGACATTAAGACGGCTTTCAGCGACTGCGCTCCCAAAATCGGTAAAAGAGACTGTCTGGTGCAGCCCTGCTGTGCTTTATCAGGGTACGTCTGCCTCGTTTCACTCATTTATTATTCAGTGGAAACCCTGCTGCGCTCAAGCACTCCAAAAAAACATGACGGTGAAGTTATGAGAAATGCACAGAAAACAACAAAAACTCTGTGTGCAGCTTCAAGTCATCGCTGATGCGTTTGGTGATTTAAGGAATTTTGGTAACACTTTACTTAAAGCCTTATGTATAATGCATTATAAAGGTATTCATAATATATGTTGTAATGTATTATCTTTTCATAAGATGTAACCAAAGATTAAATGCATCACAATAGCATTTAAATAGAAGGTTTGTCATGTTTTTTTAATGCATTATATACTTTCTAAAGGTGTAACAGTGTATTATAATGCATTTTAACTGTGGTTACATCATTCATGAGCTTATACACTGCATTATAAAGACACAATTAATGCATTATAGGCTACTTTTAGAATGCGTTATATATAAAGGTTTTATGTAAAGTGTTACCGATGGTTTTTATATATTTTAACTTTAGTTGATATTTTTTTGACTGTAAAATGAATCATGAATATTGCAGTGATTTTGAAGCATTGCCACAATTCCAGTTTTGCACGTGTTCCTTTACGTCTTGCGTATGAGAGTGTTAAAAGAGAAATATTTTAATACCATTTCAGATTTAAACCTTTGTAATAATAATGCTGACAGAATTGAGAAGTTTACTTCTGCAAATAAGCTCAAAGCCCAGATTCAGCAATTAATTCACGTCACATCTCTAATTGCAGAAGTTTGCATTTGCAAATTTAAATGCTTAGCCTTTTTTTTTTTTTTTGGTACAAAAACACTCCTGGTCCGAAGTTTGGAATAACCATTTCCATGACGTATTAACCCTTTTCAGCATTTGTAATATTAAGAAATGTTTCTCGAGCAGCAAATCTGCATCTTATACTGATTTCTGAAGATCATGTGACACTGAAGACTGGAGGAATGATGCTGAAAATACAGCTGCGCATCACAGAAATACATTTCATTTTAACAGATATTCACATAGAAAACAGCTATTTTAAATTCTAATAATATTTCCCTCTTTTTACTGTATTTTTGATCAATAAATACAGCCTTGTGGCAGAAGACTTGTTTTTAGTTTTAAACTTTTGGCTGTTAGTGTATATCTTGGTAAATATTGCTGTTATTTAATACTAAATAAAAATGATTTAAAAATAATTGTCCTTATTGCTCTAAACTTCTTAATGCATGTTAAATATGGTGTGTGTTTTCTGTGCGGTTGTGTTTTACAGGCAGGGCGTGAATGACGGCATTGAATGGATGGTCAAATGTGTGATCCGGAACATTCACCGGCCACCCAGAGAGAAAGACACCCAGAGAGCACTTCTGTGTGTGTGTGGTGTTGTTTTTGTGTGGTGTGTGAGAGTGTGAGATTGTGTGTGTGTGTGCGAGGTGTGTGTGTGTGGGGTGTGTGTGTGGGAGAGAGAGAGAGTTGTGTGGTGGGGTGTGTGTGTGTGTGTGTGAGAGTGGGTGTGGTGTGAGAGTGTGTGTGTGTGTGTGTGTGTGTTTTGTGTGTTTGTGTGTGTGTGTGTGGGAGAGAGAGAGAGTGGGTGTGTGTGTCTGTTAACTTCCTAGCGTGGATGCAGTTATCATACCACATGTAACTTATGATATTATTTTTGGGTGATACTCTTTGATGTCTTTGCTGTGATGCTGCAGACATTGTAGATATTAATTTCTATGCTAAACTGACACTAGTTTTGTTTTCTAATGAGTTTTTATGTTCTCTGAAAATCACCTTCAGATTAAATCAATCATTTCTAAACAGAATGAAGATGGCGTTTCAAGAGGCGTTGTTTTTAAGACCCAACAAATCAAAACCTGATTTCTAATCGCTCACCAATTCTATAATAAAGAGCAGAGATGGAAAAGAAAGCCCTTGTGTCTCAGTTTAATTTGTACGACAGATGTTTTCCAAACTCTTACAAATCTTATTCTGTCAGGATGGGGTTGTATTGATTTACTTTTGCCTAAGCTGAATGCATTTTGCATGAAGGCTGCAATGAATCAATAAGCGCTGCTCATGTAACGAATGTTATTACAGCATCGAGCATCACATCTGTGACCTCAGACACTTCAACCTTTTGCTTGATCTGCAGAATATTATACGTGTATGCGTGTGTGAAAGATAATCAATATAATGATGAACATGTGCCACCTCTCTTTGCTCTGAATGCACATCTTTAGGACCAAACATTCCCAGTTTAGAGACGCAGATGTCATGTGTTAAATATTACTATTGCTCATATTTAATGTTTTTTTTTTTTGCTCAGATCTCTAACACTAAGTCTTAGCGTTCAGTGCATATACACGTGTTTGAGAGAGGATCT
This sequence comes from Sinocyclocheilus anophthalmus, assembly GCA_018155175.1. Taxonomy (NCBI): domain Eukaryota; kingdom Metazoa; phylum Chordata; class Actinopteri; order Cypriniformes; family Cyprinidae; genus Sinocyclocheilus; species Sinocyclocheilus anophthalmus. Next base: position 16,334 of record JADLZN010005999.1, on the reverse strand, counting down.
AAACTAGCTTAAATCAGGCTGCTCCCCTGTGCAGTTGTTTTAGGACAGCAGACTCAATTGAGCCGCTCTTCGCACGCAAGCCTTCAGCAGAGGCATGAATTGTGTATGAAGACTTGTGTAATAGTGCGTCTGTGGATCTGGAATGGAACTAGAATACTAACTCTGGCACTTTGGCTTAAACTGCAAAAAACTGTTTTGCAGTCTAAAAAAAAAAAAAAAGATAAATTTCTTTAAGCAAAATTGGTAAAACTTAATTTTAAACTATTTATTTTGAGTGAACTTTTTTCGACCCATTGCAAATAGTTTTTTTTTCTGTTGAAATTTTTTATTCATTTTTGCCAGATGAAAAACATCACAGACTTTGAATTTATTTTTCTTCTTTTTTTATTTATTTTTATTTTGTTGATTTATCTGTCAGATGAAACCCACCAGACTTACACACGTTTTTAATTTTATTATTCTATTTTCTTGATTTATTTTTTCCAGATGAAAACGACTTTTTTTTTTTTTTATTATTATTTTCTTTTTTTAAATATGTTATTTATTTGAAGTTTGTTGATTTATCTTTGCCAGATGAAAAATATCAGACCTACACTTTTTTTAAAAAAGTTTTTTAATTGATGAATACATTCCAGACTTTGAAGTTTTTTTCTTTTTTCTTCTCTTTTTTTTAAATGTAATTGTATTTTATTTTATTTTTTAGTTTTAAATTAATTTTATTTTGAACATCACAGACTTACTTGAGTAGTAAGCAACTGCATAGCAACATGCAAAAAGGCACTCTGAACACCCTAGTTACTGCACACCAATAACAAAAAAAATATATCAAGACTTGATCATTATTTGTTGCATGTGACAGTTTTCTACTTTTATTCCATCTTAATTTACGGTCATTATCCCTTTCATTACTCCCAGCGGTCTGATGTATGTAAGTGTCAAAGGTGTACAATACTCTTTTGAAATAGACAACAATATCTAGAAATGTTTACCAGATACAGCAGCCCAAAATGTAGAAGCATTAGATTAGAAAATATTATATATCAAAATATCAAAGCAAGCAAACAAATGCTGCAAGAACTTTTCTCAGCCCTAATGACTTCTAAATGGGTGTTTTGGTTATTTTTAGTGTTATGCTCAGATATACGCATAACTTGTACTTTTTGAAGGTTGTGTGAGCAGTAAAAATAGCTCTTGTTTCCAAGACAACGGTACTACATCACTTTATTATTGTATTTTTTTTGTCAGCGATGCCATTTCTTTCTTCATCTCTCATCCTCTCCACCTTCACCTCCTCCACCTCCCATCCATCATTCCTCCCCTGATAATACAGACCACTGGCTGTGCGTCACTCCTTTAGCACTTCACTCCGTTTATCTCTCCGCTCCGCATCCATCCGTCCTCCTCCGGCAGCACTATGGACAGTACAGTTTCAGGTAAGACCCAGAATAATCTCTGTCTTTAGAAATGAAGCTGAGACACTAGGGAGATTTTAGCACGAGTTATTGCATGAGATTGCACGACCTGCTGCAGAATCACATCTTTTAGCGTGACATTGGCACTGATGAACATGTCCTTTGTCAAGCATGCATGCTCTATGCTATCTAAGGGATAATAATGCCATTAATGAATAGATCCTTTTAATACAGGAGTTTCTGTTTGAACAAGACTGTTATTGTGCGTTGGAGTGTGCTGATGCTCAACACTGCAGATGTTGGGCTATAAAAAACACGGGTTCATTTGGAGGGCAGCAGTGCTGCAAAATGTGGCGCAATATTGTAGATGTGACTGTCTGGGTTGCATTCAAACGCATACAGTCAGGAATCAGTCATCCACTATAGTCTGATCATCTCATATTGACTTTGATAAGACCTTAGAAAGAACCTTGAGCAGCCGATGAGCAGAACTGCTCTGCAACATTGGTGAAATTAGTTTGCATTGTGTTTTGCATCTGAAATAGCTGTAGATCTTCTATAAATAACAGCAGTAAGTTGTGTGCTTTGCTCTAATGTCCAGCAGACAAAGCAGGATTTGAGTCCTCTTTGCTATCTCAGCTTTCTTGCAAAGTCACCTTTCTTTTGAGCTCATGGGTAATAAATAAACATGCTCCGATGCACACAAACACCATTAGCTCCTGTAATAAACACTAACATTTTTTAAGTCTGTCTCTTTTGCATGCATGCATTTGTTTTGTGTTGGTGATTTGGGATTCCTCAAAATAATCATGCATCTTATTAAGGAGCAGTAATATGTCGTTGCTTTACTAAGTGATCATCATGACACTTAGCTCAGATTCACACAAGTTCACACAGTGCATTATTTGGCTGACATGTCTTGTGCTGTGTTAACTGGATCAATAATGCATGAATCAGATTTAGGGTGGGGTTTGATGTCAAATGCAGCCCAGTAACAAGCTTGCATTTATGCATCCCTTATAAAATATTTCATGACGCAATACTGGTCAGTTCAGGGAAACGCCTTTACATCTGATTCTGTAAGATATTGCTGTAATACAAACTCTCCCTTCCCATTTACCAAAACAGTGTTATTTAGTCATGTTTTCAGTAGACATTTTGAAACGTCTACTGAACGTTTACTGGGTTTCTGCAGATTTTATAAAAAATAAGTTGCGTTAGCAAAACTTGCAACCAATCTCTGTTTCTTTTTAAATCATCACTGAAAAAAAGTGACATTCTTCCACAGTTTTTTGTCTTGTTTTCCTGCAAATGTCTAAAAGATTCTTAAATCAAGATGCATTTACTTGATAAACAAATAATATAAAATATTTAAACATTCTGACTCTCCAAACTGTACACTGTCCTAAATAGTATGCTAAGTAATAACTGGTGTCTAAAATAATAGAATGTCGTAGACCAAAGGTCTACCCATTGCATGTAAAGTTCTGGTTAGTTCACTGCATGCATATGCATCACTGATTTACTGTCATATTTACTGTATTCAAACAAGATTTCTCACTTTCTCTGGCAGCGTACTCTGAGAAGCTTAGAGAGATGTCGGTGTTGTCTCTCCTCTGCTCCTGTTTGTATTCCCAGCCTCTTCCCAACACCTTCGGTCAGTTTGAAGGTATAGTAGCTTCAACAACCAAACAGCCAATGATTGAAGGCCTTACGACCAGAATATTTAGGTTTAAGTTTATGCATCACAAAGTCTTTGTCCTAATCATCATTCCTCTACAGATATGGAGGTGAAGTCGCTGAATAAGCGAGCTTCTGGCCAAGCATTTGAGGTCATCTTGAAGAGTCCGACTGAGCTGTCTCCAGAGAGACCCCAGACTCTGGCACTGCCGCCCCACAAGAAGGAGCCTTCCCTGGGGGAACTACAGAGGAGGCTGGAGGCCGCCGAGGAGAGACGGAAGGTAAGATGATGATGCCATTGAATAACGCTTTATTATTTCATCTGTTTAGTTGTTTTATGTGAAGCACTGCACATAAACTTCCAGTTTTCCTATGTTTTTTGGACACCTTCACTCTTAAAAATAAAGGTGCTTCACGATGCCATAGAAGAACCTTTTTTTGTCTAAACGGTTCCATAAAGATCCTTTAACATCTGAAGAACCTTTCTGTTTCACAAAAAGTTCTTTGTGGCGAAAGAAGGTTCTTCAGATTATTAAAAGTTAAGAAAGAGATGGTTCTTTAAAGAACCTTTGACTGAATGGTTCTTTGTGGAACCAAAAATGGTTCTTCTATGGCATCGCTGTGAAGAGCCTTTTAAGCATCTTTATTTTTAAGAGTGTTCTTGTTCTTGTAGAGTTTGATAACAGGATGTTTTCTTGAGCTACACATCCAGCTTACTTGAATAACATTTAATTATTTAGTAGATGCAATTATCTATTGAGACGCATTCATGAAAAGTACAAGCACATGATGTTTTATTAACAAAGTTCGGGAGGAGCACGTTCAGATAATTAACCCGGCCAATTCATCATCAGCAATTACATCATCTATCATATCAGCTCGAGAGAGAACTTCTATAAATAGCCCAAGCCATCTTACCTTCATTCTCTTCATTCTCTCTACTGTATTTCAGCATTCGGTTCGCTCCTTTTTCCTTTTTATCACAGACCATCATCCACACTTTTTGATCATCATCCACACTGAAATGTCTGAAAGCATTACATTCACCTTACTGTGCATGTATAAAACCTCACTGAGATACAGATGGAACGGACATAATAAGTTTCATGCAATTCTTCTGGCAGGATCAATTCATTTACGGAAATATTCCATCATTCACTGACGCGCCCATGGTGCACTCACTCAGAATGGATCAAAAAAACGCAACTGCCCTCGTGTTTTGCCGCAGGACAGCAATCGTGTTTGCATTTCAACGGAAATGTATTAATGTGGACAAGGCTTGAGGAATTGAGGCTGCCTCCGCTAGCGGCACAGGCTACACAGGCTCTTCGGGATGTCACAAACCCCGATTACTTCCCATGGCCTAGAGGCTGCCTCCGCCTGCAACACAGGCCCACACATCTGTCTTTATAACCCCTTTTTCTTTTCAGTGGCCTCCAGCTCCCATAGCAAACCAAAAATGTTCAACATGTTATCAGAGGCTATCTGCTGAATTCTCTCCAATAATTACGCAATCCTTTACCTCATTCACCTTTTATATGATTTTTTGATCATCTCACCTCCTGGCTCCATCCCAGCCGCGCATCTAGAGTTATATAGAGTTATATCGAGTTATATCCTCTAGTCGCCACAGCGGCCCTGTGGGGGAAATGCCACCACCAGCATCATTAGTGCCCTTGCGTAACGAAACCGGCCGTGCATTGCATCAATAAATGGCCCGTCACATGCCCCTGCATCAATGCCTTTTCTAAGACGTCTCATTTGGACTTCAGCTTGCGACCAATTCATTTTAAATGCAATCCCAGACCCAAAAATCAAATAGCTGAGACACTCCCATTCTGCTTTCCAGGAATTCAGGCTGCTGGCGCCGATATTCGCATAATCTGAAGCAAAAAAAAAAATAATAATAATTAATAAAATATATAATAAATAAAATATAAAACCCTTCCAGAGCCTACAGTTAATCTCAGCAGTCTCCCCAGGACCACTCAACCTACATTAATGCTTGGAATGGTTTTAAAATTGTCACCACGCTTACAACCTGCCTTTCCCCGATTTTTCCCTGCTCACCATCACCTCATTCATCTCCCATCTCAACGCCAACAAAAAACTCCAAGCCAGCTCCATCAAAGGCTACCTAAGCGAAATTAAATATTTCCACAAGCTCATGTTTGGCTCACCCTCTCCAGAAATAGCCAGCTCTCAGACATCCATGCTCATCAAAGGCATCCAAAGAGCCCAACTCACCCGCCCAGAAGCTAGACAGCCAATAACTCTAGATATCTTAACCAAATGCATTTCCATCCTCCGCAGAGGCTACCATTCTATGCACACTGCCCGCACGCTCGATGCCATGTTCATATTGGCCTTCTTCGATTTCCTCAGAACTCACCATCACGTCCAGCTTCAATCCAAAAATCCACCCAACCTTATCAGACCTACCAGTGCTAGATACCAAATCGATCTCTTATTCATTAAGCAAGCAAGACAGTATATTCTTATTAAGATAATATTCAAGATCTCAAATTCCAGTCACAATCCAACCAATACAAACTTCCTAGCCGACCTGCATTACAGAAGCCGCAGCTAACTCCCGTCTGCCCGCATTTGTTGACTACTCTAATAGCACACGCCAATACGTTCTGGTCAAAAAACACTCAAAGACCATTTACTGCTAACGGCATCCCCAGCAGATCAGTATCAGTACAATTTCTGGATAGGCCAGCTAACCAGCTGCCCAAAAAGGCCTATCCCAGCCTCAGTCCAGGCACTGGGCAGATGGAAATCAGAGGAGTCAAGACATATTCGGCCAGACCGCATTCAATATCAAGGAAGCTCACTGAACCCTCATCAGACGAAGGTCCTTATAACATCAGCCTTCATTTCCCAGCAGCAGTGCCGATTCTGGCAGAGCAACCATTCCTTTTCAGATTGACACAGCAGTGCCCGCTCCGCGAACGCCACAGTTCGATCTTCAGATGCCACAGCGGTGGTACCAGGAGCCAAGTTTTGTTCAGTATAACCGAAGTGCCGCTCCTGAAGAGCCGGATCTCTATTCCATCCGCCTCAGTAGTAACTCGCTCCCGCAGAGCCGTATCTTACTTCCAACAAGCGCAGCAGTGACCGCTTCCCAGAAGCCATCCATTATTCTCTTAAGATGCCACAGCGGTACAGGAGCCAAAGTTTCTTCAGATATCACAGAAGTGCCGCTCCTGCAGGCGTCCTGTACTCTACTTCCAATCATATATACTTCCCCTGCCTCAGTAGTACTCGCTCCCGAAGGAGCCCGTACTTAATTCCAACTGCGATGCAGTGCCGGCTTCCGCAGAAGCACATTCCCTCTGAAGATGCACAAGCAGGTACCCAGGAGCCAAAGGTTCTTTAGATATCAACAAAGTGCCCGCTCCTGCAGGAGCCGTATCTCTACTTCCCAATCATCTCTACTTCAACATTGCATCAGTCAGTACTCGCTCCTCGCAGGGGCGCCAGTATCTTTACTGCCAACTGCCGCGAGCAGGAGGATTCACAGAATTCACATTCTCTTTAAGATAAAACCAAAGATTTTCTACTCAAGCGCAGTCCAGCAACCCACCCACCTAAGATCTGCACGTTTTGGGGGGTATCAACGCCCACTCTGGATGCTGTACCACGCTAATTGCAGCTTTTGGGGCGAGGCTCTCTACCAAGGACAGGGGGCGTACCCCGGGTTTGGGAGGCAGTACGACCTTGGAGCCCTCTGTCCCGGACGCATGCCAAACGAATACCCACGAATCCCGCTATATTCTGTAAGGCGACCTCGTCAAATTAGTAGTGAGACATATTTAAGTTTAGTATGGGCATCAATGGGTCCTTGAAGAACTTTCCAGCACACAACATTCTTATAATGGAAAAAAATTATTGAGATTGTTAAAAGTTCAGTAAGAAATTTACAGAAAAGGTTCTTTGGGGAAGCAAAAATGGTTCTTCTATGGCATCACTGTGAAAACTCATTTTTGGAACCTTTATTTTTAAGAGTGTAGAACCTTTTCACTGCACTAAAGGTTCTTAATAGTGGAATATGGTTCTTTGGAGTATTAGATAATGTCCTTCTAACTAAGAGAAAATGGTTATTTTTGGAACTGTTCACTGATAGGTTCTTTGAGGAACCCAAAATGGTGGTTCTATGGAACCTTTATTTTTTATAACATTTTACCATGTGACATGTGGATACCATAGGATATGAATATGGTAATCAGTTAGTACCATAGTATTGCCATTTGACTCCATGATAGCACCACAGTCCTCTTTTTATGTCCATTGCTGTTTTTATGACTTTTTTCACATTCTGGCTTCTCTCCTCTGCAGTTTTTAAATGTCCGAGAAGTTTTCTTCACCGTCTCACATTCAATTTGTCACACCTTTCTGCACCTCTTTCTGTAGTCTCAGGAGAAGCAGGTGCAGAAGCAGTTGGCAGAGAAACGGGAGCGTGAGAAGGAGGTGCTCACCAAGGCCCAGGAGGTCAACAACAACTACAGTAAGATGACTGAGGAGAAACTTCACCACAAAATGGAGCTGATCCAAGAAAATCGCATGGCCCGCCTTAATGCTCTCAAACAGCGTCTGAGAGAGAAGGTGAGTCTGTCTGGTTGTTTTTAATTAATCAGTGTATGCTATTATATAAAGAATATGACTCTCAGTCTCCAACATTCCATTCAAAGTGCCTCCTCCCCTTTGAAGTTCTCATTCAAATTTAAATCCATTTTACATTTTTGCATTTGGCAGATGCTTTAATCCCAAGCAACTGACATTACATATAAAGTATATATATTATCAGTTCATGCATCACCTAGGAATCGAACCAATTGCAGTAGCATTGCTGGCGCCTCTACTGGTTTGAGCTATGGGAATGGCTTTTGTTTGAAACACACTTTTCATGATCCAATGGATAAAATCAAGTCCCTAAAAATCAAGAAAGTATAAAATGGGCTTGGAATGCTGTTTTATTTTGACATGTTTGCATAATGAAGAAGTATGGGCTTTTATATTTCCACAGTTCATATTGCATGTTGTTTTTCTTAAGTAACAGGCTTATAGCTGTATTTTATTGTCAGTAAAAAAGAGAACTAGTTTCTATTAGAACTATTTCTTTTTCCTTCCTGGTTTCCCTCTCTTTTCTTTGTCAGGAGCTTCATGCTGCAGAAGTCCGTAAGAATAAGGAACTTCACACTGAGCTCTCTGGCTAAGGACACTCTTGATCCAATCATGACTGCATTTGGAGAATATCTCATTCTCTGGCCACACTGTCTAAAGAGGTCATATCAGACTCACCTTATCAGTTTTCCTTATCAATAAAGGTCTGAGCATATAACAGCATCCCACATACACTATGTGGACAAAAGTATGTGAGCACCCAAACACCACACCCATACGTGCTTGTTGATTGTTTAATTTCAGAAGCATGGGCATTAATAGGCAGTACGTTCTTCAGAAAATGTCTAGTTCTGTTGATCATCTTCTGTTGATCCTAGAACAAGAAGTCTTATCCATATCCCTAAAACCAACTTTTATCAAAAATTATGGCTAAAACCAGAGGGAAGTTGATAAGAATGTTGCTTAAGCTCCAGTCCTAAGCCAAACCCTTTTACATATTCCTAAAATCTGATTGGCTAATGTTGATCCAGGAAGGAACATGCCCTACTTGGCAGAATCGCAGTCACCCGCTTTGTGCTCAAGGACTTTGTCATGCTGAAACTAAAAAAAGCATCGTCCAAAGCTGTTGAACAATCTCCAGACTGTTACTGTATGGAGTTATTTGACTAGCCAAACACATTTATTGTAAAGAGGTGTCCACATACTTTTGATCATGAAGTCTATCTGCCTGTTGAAAAAAACAACAACTTGGACCAGCTTAAAGACTTGTTTTTAGATTGCCATTAGTGGTATGTTACTCTGACACAAGCTGATTAAGAGGGTTGTTGTTGCCGATAGACCAGCTAACCGAGTGGTTGAGCTAAAACCAGCATGAAATTGTCAAAACATACCTTATTTGTAACCAGCAATGGTACAATCTAGTCATTTAGTCTGGTCTTGGCTGTTATTTAGCAGGTCTGAATCTCACAAAAACAAAAACCATGGCTGTATCCACCTTTACACTGCACTTTATAGGATATGATTCATTCATGTTGGTAGTTTAGATTAATTTCAAGTGTCACTGACTCAGATTTGTTGGTTTGTTTTTCAGTGACCTAAAAGAGAAATGTCTAATCTATATGCTGCTAACTGATTACTGAAAACCATTTAAAATAAGATTAAAGCATAACAAGTTCGTAAGAAGGCGTCTCTGTCATTTTTGCTACTGAGGGAAACTAAGAATGCATCCAAGAGATTATTTATGTTGGCAACACATCAGAATTTCTAAGTTGTTGTTTATCACCGTCTATAGCAATTTAGTGTCTCCTGAGGATGTGAAGTTTCTGTCTCTTGCAAGTTTCTGATCAGGTATTGAATTTGGAAATTACTGACGCAGTAGTTTCTGAATATAGTTTCTAAACAATTATGATTGTATTGCTGCTGATAAGACTCATATGCAATCAAGTAAATCAGTCATCGAAGTTGAGTAAAATGAGTGTGTGTTTGTGTACGTGTCATCACGTGTTTTTTGACGAACTCTGGCCATGTGATGGAAATTACAGATAAATGAAACTGAAGCCATTTTGTTTGCTCAGATACTGCTGCTTTTGTTGTGTGTGTGTGAGTGTCTTCATATACACATAATGTCTAGCCTCAAGGTACAATTAAAGCAGTTTCATTCACCTGATTTTTTTAATAGTTTGTGTAACATTCCAGTCTGTAGTCACCTCTGGCATGTTTGAGTTTCATGTGCATTAAGCCTTATTTGTTTTCAGAAACAATACCCAGCATAGATCTAAATATTTAAGGAAAAATTTAAGCTTGTGCAATGGGGAAAACATGACTAATTTGTTCAGTCATGGTTTAAAAAAAAATGCATGTTGCATGCAAACATCAGTTTCTAATGCTTTCTGTATGATAGCGAAAACATATAGCAAAAATATAACTGAAGTACGCATAAATTGGTGTAGATAATATAAAAAGTCTAATAGGAACATTTAAGGGTTGTTTTTTCTGATTTAGTAAAAGGGCAGGCTTCAGTATTGAAACTGAACGATGAAACTGTGTTTGCACTGTGCTGGAAAATAAGGTTATCCTTTAATTAGGAAGGGAGTGATTTATCCAGCGTCACGCAGCAACATCTCTATAAATTGTTTAAACACCTCTTGATGCACATGACACTGAGAGCAGCTGAATCATCCAGTGTTACAGGAAGATCGTGACCTATCAGAAAACCATTGGGATGGGAAGGAAAATATGAAGGTAAGATAATGCTGTGCATTACTGATTCACGTTACCTGATTCTTTTGTGAACAGTTTATTATTTAATAGAAAATAGTTAATGAATCTTTATAAAAAAGATCATTACATTTCGTAATCATCTGTGGAATTCAAAGCTGACAGCTTCAGTCACTGCTTACTTTACTGTTTTCCATATGTGAACCTGGAGCACAAAAGCAGTCTTGGGTTTATTTGTAGCAATAGCCAAAAATATATTGTATGGGTCAAAATTATTGATTTTTCTTTTATTCAAAAAATTATTAGGATATTAAGTTAAGATCATGTTCCTTGAAGATATTTTTTTTTAATTTCCTACCGTAAATATATTAAAAATTATTTTTTGATTAGTAATATGTATTGCTAAGAAATTCATTTGGACAACTTTTAAGGCGATTTTCCATATTGTCCTTCCGATTCCAGATTTCAAATAGTGTCTCTCAGCCAAATATTGTCCTATCCTAACAAACCATACATCAATCTCAATTTCGAAAAATGGACCCTTATGACTGGTTTTGTGGTCCAGGGTCACGTAGTAAAAGGTGAGTGGTGACTAAGTCTCTCACTGTGATAAGCATTCCCTTTTGTGTTACACATGTGAAATTAGTCATACTGAGCATGAAGATAAATCATTACTTAATATCTTTGGAGTGAAGTGTTCCTTTAAGAGATGCTGACTTGAAATTATTGTTATAAGGTGTTTACTTTAATCAGCCGTTTATATCCTTAAATAGACATTTGAAATAGTTCTGTGCATTGTGCTTATTGTGTCATAACTGCACTTATACAGTATTTGATTTTGCATTTACATTTATTGAAATGGGTTGTGTTGGCAGGTTAATCATTTTCAATTACCACATCCATTTTTGTAGATACAAATTACTGTATGTAAAGATATGTGCCTTACTGATGTTTATTTTATCTGAAGGGTGAAAAGGTTTATTGATCAATATTAGAATGTGTAATACAGTGCTGCAGCCATGACATCAAAACCCAGAAGACTAAGTCGCAATTCGCCAAAATAGGAGTAAACCAGGTCTGCGGTAGCATACACTTGATGATACTTGACCATTGGTGTACAGCATAAATCACCAAATCCCTATGTACAACATGTTTGTAAAAAATAAATGTAACCTGCTTCCATTCACGTTCCGAGTAAGTAAGATCAAGTATTGTTACTTATATTTATCACACACCCTTGGGTATTCAGATTTTGAAGAACACATGATAAAAACAATAGCAAAATCTCAAAGTAACAAAAAACAGTAACCAAAAAGAAAGTTGTAACATGCAGTGTGAATCTCATTATAATTGCAAAGTTTTCTTTCACCGTTTTAGTAATGGTTGCTTGCAGAAAATCTTCAGCATTAATGGAGTCATACAAGCGGTGTGCAGTTGTAAAAGTGCCGTAAAAAAAAAACACAATGAGATTCATATTCCATAAGGAGATCATCATAACTGCTGTAGCGTCTCGACAAATCTGACACACTAATTTTTATTTTGGATTTAACAAATAAATTATTCATTAGATTAACAAATCGTCACAGGCCCCTCACTCAATATACTGGATGGTTAGGTTTCGGATGTAACCCACCCCAACCTTGCCCCATGAAATAAGATGATATCATGGTTTGGACATAAACCGGAATGTAGGAGGAGAAACTCTATGTTTTCCTCATGAGGAAAGACACAACATGCCAGCGAAATGGATGTCTCTAATTAAGTATAGGGAAACCTGCTTTGCTTGAATACAATCCTTTGGTCATGGTGCTTATACTACTGTATTGTATATGTCTGTGTATGTGTATGCTGGTTTTTTCATTAGCATAGACCATCGTTAGAAAAACCCTACACCTTCATGTCTCGTATCTATGAATTCGCCTTCTTATGATTGAAACAAGCGTGTATATTATATGCTGATACCTAGGCAACATATTGATGTTCTAATAATCTGTACTAATTCGGGCCTCAACACTCCAGCGAATTACATATGCAAAATATCATGCTTACAGACAAAGAGTCATAAACATCCCCAGTATTTCCAACCTCCCGCTTGGGATTTCAGCCTTCCTCATTGGACGAACCCATCTTGAGAGGCGTGAATCTCTGCAGGCTTTAAAAGGCCACACTCCATGTGACCCACCCAGTCGGTGGTTCAGGCAGATGCTAAGATGAAGATGTGAGAAAAACGCTCCAGGATACCAAAGCTGTGCCAGGCTTCAGCCTTGTCCTTTCCATTCATCAAGTTACTCTGATGCAAACTGGTTCTTTTTCATCAACCATCTTCAGCAAGATCTTGGGCCTTAAGAGTGCATCAGGAATCTTTTTCAGACATAAGCAAGTATCAAACTTAGTCGATTTAACTGATGCATTAAGTATCAGTTACACCTTTTACAAGGTTTGTTTGAACTAAGAATCTGACGTTTCCCTCAGGATTTAGATCTGCTGAATATGCAAAATGTTCCATAAATGTCATTCCTTATGTCTCTTTCTTTAGTGCTAAACTTTAACCCTTTCCTATACCAAATGTATGCGCGTGTGTGTATGTGTATGTTAGACCAGCTTAATGTGTTTATGTAGTATGTTAGACTAGTGTAAGTGTTTATGTAGTTAATAAAACCATACTTGTATCACACTTGACGTGTTCATTGTTTACTCATAACCGGAGTCAATAATCATGCAGATTTACGTTACAAACTTATAGAATTGTACAGTAAGAAAGTTATTTCCTTTAACCAGGAAATTAACGTTCTTAGAATTGACAAGACGGTTGACCCTGAGTGGTCAGCAAATATCTACAGTGGATCTAAAATATGAATAGTTAATTATAACTAGTTATGGTTAATTATTCATATTTCCCATGAGCTGATTTGCTACAGATTGGTGGAGAAAATGCGGGCATGATAAAACGAAAGTTAGGAGTTTAAAACACTGGCAACTTAAAAGTGTGTGCTTGATAGCCAGGTTAAAATAGGACGTGACTTCATATGCCCGGTTGTGTCCCTATTTGCTGGCTTGTTAAAATGCATATAAAGTAGGGGCTTGAATTGGTACCACTATTATGATTGAAATAGTCTTTATGTATTTCATGCTTAATGACATCGGTGTAAGGTTAATCTGATTTTAACAAAGAAACCCTAATTTCAGTATTAAAGCATAAATCTGTCTTGACAAAGCGTAAGTCTGAATCTCAGCTCAGCGGCATGTCCAAACTGTACCATAATGTAATATGCTTTAGTGAAGAAATCACAAAATTGCAGTATTGTTTAAATAGTTTCTTTGAAGAAGACATCTCAGTACAGTTATATCAAGGTAGACGTGAGCGCTGCTCCCCTTTCTACAGCAAAAAGGCCTTATAGTTTATAATTAGATAGAAGCAATTCATCTACACTTTGACTGTATATATAAGCCGAGCAACCTGGTGGTCATTACTGTGTATCACTCGCTGAGTGAAATTAAAGGTGAAATACTGTACTTTAGTACTCATATGTGAGGCAAACATAACTACATATATGTTTAAACCGGTTTTAACTTACAGTAAACACGTTTTGTAATTCTTTAAACAAGTGCAAGAAGTTATTGTTGCATTAGAGAAGCACTCACCGAAGTGCTTAGGTAATGCAACAAGACTTGAAGGCTGAAAGCACCACGTTCTAAAACAATGACTGTTTAACATAGACAGACATTAAACTGCATTAATTACACAGGCATGCATTGGTTACCGTGACAACAAGTGTGCCCAGGAAGTGCTACCGTCACATAGCAAACACGCCATGTTTGTAACAAACCATTTGAAGCAGCTAAGCTAACACGAATTAGCATAGTTTCATTTTAGGCTAAGATACTCAAATAGCTTTAACAATTAGGGGTTAACACTCTTTAATTGAGGCTCTTAAATACAGCATGTGTGTGCATTGTGAAGCAATTTGAATTTAACCTAACCCCTGGTTTCTGATTTTTCCATTTCTATTCCTTCTTTTTCTTCTTTTTCTATGATTCTCAATCTTCAATTCATCTCAGCGAATTTAACTATCTTAGTTCTATCCTTCCTGAATGCTATTGCTCAATTACTAGTTAATTAAATCTAAATTTAAATACATTTTAACTGTCTATCTAGAGATGAATCATCAAGTTATTGGGTGTTTTTAGTGGCACAGTGAATAACGCGCTACGGAGGGCGGGGCACACACATGGTATGGTCTAGGCATGGGAGCTGAACACGCAGCAGTTGTGACCAGACATGGTGTGTTGCCCAACTCAAATCAGTTAATCACGAGTGCTACTGATTGGTCCTAATATCAGATTGATTACCCTGTTTTAATAATAGAAGTCAGCAAATTTTAAATCCATTTACATGTTATGCCCCTTGATGTTCTCTCTGAACCTCAAAAGGACCCAGAGACATTTCTATTTTTGATTTGTTATTTTCAAAAATAATCAGCATAATATGAATAGAAATGCTCTCCTTTTCCTTATGATTTTCCCTTTTCTCCTTCATACCTCAAAGATTAAGCCTGTTTGGGGAACTGTCAGTAAATTCTGAGTGATAATTAGACAATAATTTGACAGTAGTCTTAAATCATAAATCAAAATCCTGTTTACGTCCTTTTAAGCAAAACATATGCTGACCCAAAACTAATTTAGCATTCACACTCTGTTTTGATCATGTAGTAGTCTCTAGCCCTTACTCTCAACACAAGTGTGTCAATGTTGCAGATGCTCAGACTAACTGCCCGAATGCAGACCAAAGAGGGCTGGCCAAGCATTGTGAGGAACACCCCCTACCCACGGCTGACGACCACCTACTGAGCCGAAAAGCAACTGGACACAGAGGGAAGAGCACCACAGACTCATGACTCAAGCTAGAGTTATGGCTACAAAGAGCTCACCAAGATCATCATCTTCCTGGCCAACAACCTCATGGGTCTGAAACAGGAGGTAAAAGATCTCAAGCAACAGATCACAGCGGTAGCCCACAAAGACCCCAGCAAAATGGAGCTACAGGAAGAAATCAATAGATTTAAAAAGGCTCTAACAGCTGCTGAACAGCAAGAGCACCTAGAAAAGTTAGCCAGAAAGGACCTGGAAAAGAAAACTTTCCCACACAAAATTACTATTAAAACAGCAAATTCTGAGCTCTTAGACAAAATTGCCAGAATTGAGACTCTGATCCAGCAGCTGAACAACACTCAAGACAAACTTGACATGGTCCAAAGAGAACTCAGGTACTCTTAAAGGCTGCAAAAGGAAACACAGTGGGATAAACACCCTACTCCTGCATCCTCACTCAGCAATGCAAAACTCCCTCAGGGGGCACCGAAGCTACGAAAGGGGGGGAGCCAACACTTTCTGCTTAATAACTTAGCAGACAGAACCATAATACCTCCAGTAACCACAGGGAGGAGGGGGTCCCTTCCAAGGATCCCTGCAGCAGCGCATGATGTGACACCCAGAGACCTTGACAAGCTAACCAGAAAACAATAGTTTCATACTTTATGCAGTACGAGCAGTAATTCAGAACGGTGGAGTCGTTTTAAACATTACTTGCAAGCAGACCCAATAATCAATCATATGTGTCTGTCTCATAAGTTTAGTAACTTCTTATACATGCACATACCAATTTCTGATCAAAATCAGATGAAACTATAACTTGAATGTGCCTTCCTACAAGCAGTAAAAAGTTTTCAGTGTTATAATGTGGTTAAATCGTACGATAAGAAACTAACCAGACTTTAGCGAAGAAATCCTAATTTCTGTGTTAGTAGAGCACAAGTCTATTTTCTGACGACGAAACCTCAGGATTAGCAGCTAATATAAATGGTACCAGAATAAATCGGTCTGATTTTGGGGCGAAGA
>JADLZN010005998.1:0-25864 GCA_018155175.1 Sinocyclocheilus anophthalmus | reverse complement strand
TTTTTTTTTTTTCTGCCTTTCTTTTTTTGTGTCTTATGATGCGACTTTTTATTCTCTATCAATCCCTCTCAGTTATGCCGTTTCATTGTTGTTGTCGCATAGTTTGCCTCAATAAGGTTCATCTTATCGTTGTCTACGTTTTTTCCTTGGTCCTGCGCTCTGGACGTGCCAGTTAATGCTGCTCCCAGCCTTTAATTACAAAAGGAAATTACCTACAAATTCTGTGACACTAATTACGTAGAGAACATAATTTTTCCCTAACCTTTTCCCCCTAAACCTCCCCTACCCCTCCCACCTATGCATGTGAACTAATAACCACTTTCACCTGCCTTTTTTCATCGCACATTTTGAAAATGCTCTTTCCCTATCACCCATTTCCCCTTCCTGATATCCTCTAACATCTTGGTCGTTTCTTTTGCGTTGTTGGTACTACTTGTTGCTTTTTTGTCCTGTTCGTTATTAGGTATTAGTTCTTCCATTATCTTTGTGTGTCTTTTTGCATCCCTTTTGATTGCCCTTTGGCGCCTTCGCTTTTCTCATTGCCACCCTGCAGTTCCTTTACATTCTGATTTCTTTATATTCTACAACTCGTACCATGATGCTGAGCTGAGAAACCAACCCCTCCCCTTTGTCATTCTGCCCCTGCGCCTGTTGCTGTGCCCCGCCCCGCTCTTCCTGTCTGGTGCATGTCCTGACCACGACCTACCCTGCCCTCTGCATCTTTTGAACAACCGCACTTTCCCGCCAAACCCTTTCCATTGCCTCACACAATTTACCACCCTCATAACACTGCATCCTACACTTAATCTTCATAGAATTAGTTACTATCTGTGCTCTACTTACATCCCTCCGCTCCTTCCATTGCTCTGCCTCCTCCCTCCCTTCGGCAATTTCCCCAGCCTCTTTTTTTTCCTTTCCGTTTACTCTTGGCGTTTATTCTGATATCAGCATTCCCTGCCCCCCCCCGTTTCTTCTCCCCCTCTTTTGCCCTTAGTTGCCTTCCTGCACGTACTTAATTCCTTTTCCTCCGTATTTTACCTCACACCATATTAGGACTCATATTCGGATTCCATTTCTTTCCTACATGCCCCATCCCCCTTTTTTTGAGCCCCACCCTTCATCCACCCATTCCCATCTCAGTTACGCTCCGTCTCTATCTCAAACTGTTCGGTCCTACGCTCCGCGTGCCGGTTCCCTTCTCTAATCTATTTCTATTCATTCTATCCTCTTGTCTCTTATCTCCCTTATCTCTCTCTCTCTCTCCCTTGTCCCCCTGGTGGGTCCCCGATACCCTTGACCACCCAGCCTTGTCTTTGCCTTTTGTTTTTGCTTTTCCTGTCTGAGACTTTTTCCATCTCTCGTGGTACCATCCTTGTTTTTCGGGGTGTGCCTCGCTTGGCCATGAACCCTCATTTTATATGCATCTGACCCATATCACCCTGCACTTTTTGTAATTGCCGGCGGGTTTATGACTATGTGATGCCCCAACTGTCATGTTTACGGTGTCCTGCGCCTCAGTCGTCCTCGTTTTAATTGCACCTCTGCACTTGTTCTTGATCTTTACCTACCTCCCCTACCTTACCCTTCTTCCCCTAACCCTAGGCCCCTCCACATACATCTCACACCCCTGCTTTGCCTCAACGAATGACAGTAATGCGACGATGACACTTCATGACGGGCCCAACATGCAATATCCACCTTCAGATTATTGTGTCGTTGCATTTTTGTAGGTGTCTGTCATGAGTTATTTTTTTTTGAATGGTCGTCAGGTGTCAGTTTCATGGACGGGGTAGGTCAGTCTTATGCACATTTCCCTACGTAACGTGTCACCTCACTTTTCACATTTGCCTACCACATTTCTCCAGTCCATTACTCGGAAATCTATTGGTTATTTTTTACGCTTTGTCACCCACCCGTTAACAGAAAATGTTGTGATCCACCGCTGACACCTGGTTTTACTTCCATCCGTGTGCTTCTCTTCCTGCCTGCCATTTGCTTCGCCAAGATTGCCAAGGGGGCAATCACTGCGCATGTAGCAGCTGAAAAGCCCCACCCAAGTGGAGGTCAACTTTTGGCTTTTCAGTCTACATAGAAAGCGTTCCTTCCATACTCGCATTATGTGATCTTTAAAACACATATGGTCAGACTGCATATTTGTTGCGCTTACGCGTTAGCGCTGGGGTTTGAGGTGCTCATTAGATGACAGAGCGCTGTGGAAGAGGCTTAAAGCGGTATGTGTGCCTGTTATATATTTAATCGGTCTAAATTGTATTGACTTTTACTTTAGACCCATAACAATTAGTGATAATTGTTAAAGTAACTACACGACGTGCTATGACACTTACCATTTTCTTTTTTGCTTCACTCAATGCTACACATGGTGTTATTGATACACGCTGTTGTCTGTGCACTATCATCTTAGTTCCTGTAAGATAATTAGCTAAGAGAATACAGTGGGGAGGGAAAAAACAGATATTTTAGTCAGCCACAATGGCAATTTCCCTCCATCACTTACAACACAGATGAGGAGGCACTGTATAGTTAATCATAGGTATACTCAAACTATGAGCAGACAAAATGAGAAAACAAAATCTGATTAAATCCACATTGAGTGATTTTAAGAATTTATTGCGAAATTATGGTGGAAGAAGTATTTGGTCAATAACAACTTCATTCAAACTGTTATATACCCTTTGTTAGGACACAATGACAGAGGTTCAAACGTTTCTGTAAGTCTCAAGGTTTGCACACTACTGTTGCTGGGTATTTGCCCAATCTCCTCATGTAGACTATGCCATCTAGAGCAAGAAGTGATGTTTTGGGGCTGGCGCTGCGGCAACACATTTTCAACTCCCTCACAAAGATTTTCTATGCGGGTTGAGGATCTGGAGACTGGCTAGGGCCAATCAAGGACCTTGAAACATGCTTCTTAACGAAGCCACTCCTTAGTTGAAAACCCGGGCGGCCGGTCGTGTTTGGGTACTTGGTCTGCTGAAAGACCCAGAAACGTCTTCATCTCACATGCACTTGCGATTGGAAGAGGTTTGCCACTCAAAATCTCACGATACATGGCTTCATTCATTCTTTCGTTTACACGGATTAGTCGTCTTGGTCCCTTTGCAGAAAAACAGCCCCATAGCATGATGTTTCCACCCCCATGCTTTAGGTATGGTGTTCTTTGGATGCAACTTGGCATTCTTTCTCCTCCAAACACGACAAGTTGAGGTTTTACCAAAAAGTTATATTTTGGTTACATCTGACCATATGACATTCTCCCAAACCTCTTCTGGATCATCCAAATGCTCTATAGCAAACTTCAGACGGGCCTGGACAAGTACTGGCTTAAGCAGGGGGACACGTATGGCACTGCAGGATTTGAGTCCCTGGCGGCGCAATGCGTTACTGATGGTAGCCTTTGTTACTTAGGTCCCAGCTCTCTGCAGGTCATTCACTAGTTCCCCCCGTGTGGTTCTGGGATTTTTGCTCACAGTCCTTGTGATCAATTTGACCCCACGGGGTGAGATCTTGCATAGAGCCCCAGATCGAGGGAGATTATCAATGGTCTTGTATGTCTTCCATTTTCTAATAATTGCTCCCCCAGTTGATTTCTTCACACCAAGCTGCATACCTATTGCAGATTCAGTCTTCCCAGCCCGGTGCAGGTCTACAATTTTGTTTCTGGTGTCCTTTGCCAGCTCTTTGGTCTTGGCCATAGTGGAGAGGTTGGAGTCTGATTGATTGAGTGTGTGGACCGGTGTCTTTTATACAGATAACAAGTTCAAACAGATGCCATTTAATACAGGTAACGAGTGGAGGACAAAGGAGCCTCTTAAAGAAGAAGTTACAAGTCTGTGAGAGCCAGAAATCTTGCTTGTTTGTAGGTGACTAAATACTTATTTTCCACCATAATTTGCAAATACATTTTTCTTTTAATCCTACAATGTGATTTTCTGGATTGTTTTTCTCATTTTGTCTCTCATATTTTAGGTATACCTATGATGAAAATTAAAGGCCTATCTCATCTTTTTAAGTGGGAGAACTTGCAAAATTGGTGGCTGACTAAATAATTTTTTTCCCCACTGTATATATATACTATCTATTCTATCTCTCTCTTCATCTTATCTATCTATATTCTATCTATCTATCGATCTGTATATCGTCTACTAATGGTAACATACCATACAAAAGTTTATTTGCAGTCATTTTTTGTTTGTTTGTGTGTTTTTTAATACTAATCAGCATGGATTAATTAAATAAAAAAATGACAGCAAGGACAACATTTAAAGTGTTTAAAATATATTTTACAAAAATTATGTGTATTTGAACTTTCTATTCATCAAGGAATCCTGAAAAAAAATGAAGTACAGTTTGTTTTTAACTGTTTTCAACATTGATAATATTCTTGAGCAGCAAATCAGTAATCAGAATGATTTTTGAAGGATCATGTGACATTGAAGACTTGAGTAATGGCTTCTGAAAATTCAGCTATGCATCACAGGAATAAGTTGACTGTAAAATGGTTCGGTGTATGGAAGGAAGAAGACAGGGTCAGTGTGACTGGAACTATTTTATTCGACTTCTCCAATATAACACAACAACAGTCGCGCTCAACGCACTTTAAACAACTCTGCATAAGTTAAATATAACTCCAAATATAACTTCAGTTTCTGCATCCACCCTCCACCCAGTACGAGTCCCAGTCAGTCTCTCTCCTCCAGTCTCCTTTCCCAGTGGCCTTTATCAGTATCGACATCGCCAATTACTGAAACAAGACAGAGGTGTTTGTCATTTGCACTTGACCCACTTACACACAGCTCGTCTCCTGTCTCTCTCTCCCGCTGCAGACCTTGCTGAACCACGCCCCACTCGCCACATACCCCCACTGCCCGACTAATGCCGGGGAGCCATCCGGCCTGCAGCACCACCAGGCCGTAATCTGGAGAGAAAGTCAGCTACAGCCATCTGAAACCCCGGCCTGTGGACAACCTTGAATTTAAAGGGCTGTAGTGCCAGATACCAATGGGTGATCCGTACGTTGGTATCCTTCATATGGTGGAGCCACTGCAGGGGTGCGTGGTCCAAACACAGCATGGACTCCCGTCCCAGGAGATAATAGAGGAGGGTGAGAATGGCCCATCTAATTGCCAAATACTCTTTTTCTATGGTGCTGTGCATCGTCTCTCTCTTCGAGAGCTTATGACTGATGTACAGCACCGGCCGTTCCTCACCCTCTATCTCCTAGGCCAGGACGGCCCCCAGCCCCCTGTCCGACATGTCAGTCTGCAACAAAAAGGGGAGAGAAAAGTCAGGGGTGTGCAACAGCGGCTCGCCACACAGAACAGCCTTTATCTGGGTGAAAGCCTGCTGGCACTGCTCCGTCCACTGGACAAGATCTGATGCTTCATTTTTAGTGAGATCAGTCAGCGGGCTGGTGAGCTCTGAATAATTAGGAATAAACCTTCTATAATATCCCGCCAGCCCTTGGAACTGCCTCACCTCCTTTTTGGTCTAGGGCCGCAGACAGGTTGCAACTGCTGCCGTCTTATCAATTTGGGGACGCGCCTGTCCATGACCCAAGTGGAAGCCCAGATACCTGACCTCCACACACCCAACCTCACACTTTTTCGGGTTGGCCGTTAATCCGGCTACTCTCAGTGATCTCAGGACCACCCGCAGATGGTGCATATGATGCTGCCAATCATGACTATAAATGATTATGTCATCCAAATATGCAGCTGCATACGCAGTGTGCGGCCGGAGTATTCAGTCCATGATATGCTGAAAAGTGGCCGGAGCCCCGAACAACACCAAGGAAGCATAACAAATTGGTATAACCCAAACGGCGTGGTAAAAGCTGTTTTCTCTTTGGATAGTGGTAATAAGGGGTTCTTGCCAGCATCCTTTCGTTAAATCCAGTGTTGAGTCAAATCGAGCAGTACCGAGCCGATCAAGCAATTCTTCAACCCAGCATTCACCTTGCGATAATCCACACAGAAACGGACCGAGCCGTCTGGGGCCAGGGCACGACGAGATTGTTTTTTAGAGCTCACTTCTGGCCCGATATCTTCTTCTCCGCTCACTGCCATTCCAGCAGCACGAGTAGCATTTCTCGGCCTTCCGGCGCCTTTGCTGGTACTACTAATTGACATTACTCGGTTTTGAATGATGTCTGGTCAATCGATACAAAACGTACTTTTAAAACAGCAAAATGACGGGTGCGGGCTCAAGCTCCATCCCTCATTTATGTTTTTGTCCCCGAAATTGATATAGCCACAATATAACTGGATAATGCTCAATTTCCCCGTGCGTATGCACCATACCATACCATACGGCTTTTATCCAATGCCTCGGTGAATCAGGTTTGATGATTGAGGTTTGGTACACTGAATCCACCAAAGCATGATATAAAACATCACCACACTATCACTCCACAGGTATTTGATACATGCAAGGACTTCATCGGGGTCAGACCTTGCTGGGTAGTCTGTGCCTGGATCAGTTGTTTCCCACCTCCTCACCGGACACGATCATAAAATTACGGATCCCTTCGCAACGCCAAAGGCACGCAGGCTCCCACCGTCACACTGGCAGGAAGTGGGTCAGAAAACTTGGAGTGGAGAGAACGGTGGGACCATGGGCGCTTGTGGCGGGACTGCTGTCCTGCTAGCGACCAGCCCCCCAATGGGGCGGCGCACTCGGGCCAGCTGTAAGGTCACGGCGTGACTACAACTCCCCGTGGTGGGCTGTCGACCCAGCCCCCCTGGGCGGCGCCCCGGGCCAGCTCGTCAGGTCCGGAGTAGTTAGAAATACCACTCCACGGTGTGCAGATCCTAGAGGTTGAGATTCCCTCGGGAACTGGGAAACGGGAAGGTTTTTGTAGGGAGAAGCCAGAGGATCGGGTTTGAGAGAGACAGATGGCAAGCATCGCCATGTGCCCCAGTGCACGACACCATTGTTATCCTATGACAAGTTGGATTGGCCTGGTGTAAGAGACGACGGGCGTGGCAATGGACCCCCATGCGCCACAGCTCAGTAGGCAGTATATGAAAGAACTGCTCCGTACACACCTTGCCGATGATTTCCACGAGTTGATTCCCCCGGATATCAGACATCGCGTGCAACGATCACAAAGTGTCGCCAACTTTCTCCAAGGTCCAGGACCCTGAAAGCGCTGATGTGTGCTCGGACTCATGTCGACCTGCTGTGGATGGCAAGTTTCAGGTCTTTGTATACCAGGAGGTTCTGGACTGGCAGTTGTTGGACGGCCACTTGTGCCTCTTTGGAGAGCAGAGGAATAAACCGCACAGGCCAGTCCACTTGGGGCAACCCACATGCCTCTGCGAACCTCTTGAACAGGTCTATGAATAACTCCGGATCAACCTGAGGACCCATCTTGATGACAGGCACGTGAGTGGGTGGGGCTGGAGCAGATGTGGTTCCTCTATCCCGAACCTCCCAGTCGATCCAGCTCCGGAACAGCTCGTGGTCTTCCCATTTCTAGTCGTCCCTCATGCCCAACAGGGCCTGATGGTGCTGCTGGTGCAGACCGGCGAGCGATTGAATGACCTCCGCAAACGGCGTACTAGGCAGGGATTGCATGATGGCAGCAGCGATCTTCTTCCTGTCATTTGCACTTGACCCACTTACGCACCGCTCATCTCCTGTCTCTCTCTCCCACTGCAGACCTTGCTGAACCACGACCCCTCCCACAAGTACGTTTATAAAAAACTTATCAAACATCAAATATAAACATTATTTATATTATTTTTAATTTGTAATAATATTTCACAATCTTACTGTTTTCCCGTATTTACTGAAAGAAAATGTTAAATAATTAAATATATTGTGAGCATAAGATACTTTTTTCAAAAATATACAGTATATATAAAAAAAGCTACTTTGAAATTGTAGTTTGTATATATACTTTTAGTAATCTCTTTTTTTATGACTGAACATAAGGTAATCCATTGTGCAGTTGAGCTGTCAGTCTGTCAGAGGCTTAGGTTCAGAGTCCGTTCACACAGCATGTGTTCTTGTGCTCCATATTACAAATGACCTGTGCTGTTTTGAATCCATTAGTGCTATTTATGACTGTTTGAACAGAAGAGTCAATACTTGTGATTATGAAAGCTCTCAATAATATGAAGTGCCTTCTGACATTTTTATTTTGACAATGGGCCATTCAGTTTCACAGAATTTAATAGCATTTTGGAGAATATTTGTCAGCATTTTGTCTGTCATTCTGTCCCATTAAACCAATTTGAGAAGATTGTTTACTCATGTTATTGGCATTTAAAAGGCCAGTTTCACAGCAGTCAGCAGGAAGAACCGCTTTTAACATTCTTTTTAAGTAAAAATTTCACAGGTCTTTTCAGTGTTCAGTGAATCTATTGATCTGTTAACATAATTTATGTTCACACACACACACAACACACACCAACACACACCCAGTGGGTATAGAACAGAATCACCCCCCTTTAAAATAATCATATTTTGTTGCTTTGCAGCCTGAAATGCAGACAGACACAGTTTTTGTTTTATCCACCTGTATTTACTCAGTGCAACTTATAAAATCCAAGTGAAAGATAACACCAGCATGTCAGGAGAAAAAAAACAAAAAACAGAATCACTGATTTGGAAGAAGGATCACCCCATATATACATATATAAATTTTTTTTTTTTTCTCAAAGGCCTTATCAATGCCTAGAAGCACATGAAGTAAATTATTAAGAAGTGGAATGTATTTGGTACAACACACAGACCCTCCCTGGATCAGGATGACGCTCCAAACTGGATGAAAGAGTCAGAGGAAACTGGTCAGAGAGGCGACCAAGAGTCCTACAGAAACTCTGAAGCAGTTGCAGGAATTTATGACAAAGAGTGGTTATTGTGTGCATTTGACGACAATATCACTAATTCTCCACAAGTGTGGCTTGTATGGGAGGTTTGCAAGAAAAAAGCCACTCCTCAAGATAGGCCACATGCAGTCACGACTGAGCTCTGCCAAAAAACACATCTTGAAGATTCTGAGGCAAATGAGACTAAAACTTAATTATTTGGCCTCAACACCAAACGATAAATCCAATACAGCTCACCATCCAAATAACAGTATTCCTACAGAAAAGCATGGAGGTGTTTATATCCTGTTATGGGGTGTTTCTCTGCAGCAGGGACTGGAGCACTTGTCAGGATAAAAGGAAAAATGAATGGGGAAAAATACCGTCAAATTCTTGAGGAAAATCTACTGCCCTCTGCCAGAAAGTTGTCAGTGGGAAGAAGGTTTACCTTCCAACGTGATAATGACCCAAAGCACACAGCAAAACTGACACGCAGTGTTTGAAGGAGAAAAAGGTGAATGTCCTTTCATGGCCTAGTCAGAGTCCAGACTTAAACCCCACGGAAACTCTGTGGAATGACTTGAAGACTGCAGTCCACAAATGCTGACCATCAAATTTACCTGAACTTGAGCAGTTCTGCAAAGAAGAGTGGGCAAATATTGCAAATTCTAGATGTGCAAAGTTAGTAGAGACAGAGACATAACCGAACAGACTAAAGGCTGTAATTAAAGCAAAAGGGTGGTTCAACAAATTTGTTTGTTTGTTTGTTTATTTTATTTATTTATTCATTTTTTCTGACATGTTGGTGTTATATATTTCACTTGGACATTATAAGTTGTACTGAGTAAATACAGCTGGATAAAACTAAAACTTTGTCCGTCTTCATTTCAGGCTTGAAAAAAGGGGGTGATTCGTTTCTATTCCCATGCTATGTATGTAGTGTATGTATCTATATATAGATATATATATATATATATATTGTTTGTTGTATGGAGACATAGGTGTACTGCACTCTTTTTTCTGCAAATACTCAAAAATTGATGTTGGATTTAAAGCGAATATCCCAGCTACCGCGGGACTGTGGACAGGACATTCAGAAACAGACGAGTCCATCGGAACATGTAGTTTGTGTGGAGGATCGGGTGTCACCATATACTCTCTCAGGTCGTAGGACAAATTAAAATCCAAAATTAATAGGGCTTCCTATGCAAACAAAAATAGTTTGGCAAAGTAGGTCAGGGTTGGAAGAATAACGCCAGTATATTTAAGAAATTCCTCCTACCACTAGAATGTTGAAAAAGTCCTCAAGGTGGAATCCGGCTGAATGAGACAAAATTCCTTTAAAATGATTTCCTTTCCACTGTAAACAATATAGGGATGGGGAAATTCCACTCAACCATGAAAACGTCTGATTATAAATTATCATTAAGGTCAGTTATGATTGATTGATTGATAAATACTTATATTTTCTCCAGAATGATTAATTAAATCAACCATAATGGCAGTAAATACATTTATAATGTTTAATGAAATGAAATAAACGAAATAAAAAATATATATATTGTCAAATAAATTGTTCTTTTGAACTTCTGTCCATGATACTTTTATTTCTAAAACCAAAATACTTCTAATAATAATAATAATAGTAGTAGTAGTAGTACTAGTAATAGTAGTAACGATAATTATTATATTTTCTTTAAATTAAGAAAATATTAATGTCCACAAAATGTATGTTGACTATGTAATCGATACTTTTATCTGCAAGGAGGCCTTAAACTTCTACACAGAGACACTAATACTTCTATAAATTTTTTGAAAATAAGTTATTTACCAAATAAATGTTTTCATATTAAAATTTATTTAAAAAATGTAGGGTATTTAAAAGGCAATTTTCTTTAAATTAAGAACATGTGCATTTCCACAAAAGTTCTGTCAACTATGTTATACTAAATAAATTAATACTTTTTAAAATCTGCACGGATGCATAAAAAATAAATTTTCAATGTTGCAAAAGTTTTCTATTTCAAATAAAATCAGTCTTTTGAAGACTATATATATGAAATTTATTTTTAAAATCTAAATAATAATAAAATACATTAAAATGCAATTTTCAGGAATAAGAAATATTCAATGTCTACAAATAGTATGACATATGTTACCTCTAAAAATTAAATTACTTCTATTCTGCAAGGGGTAACCTAAATAATCAAAAACAAGATTAAAGACATTTATAATGTTACAAAAGATTTTGGTTTCAAATAATATGTTGTTTTGTTTACTCGTTCATTCAGTCAAATAAAAAAAGTTTCTACAAAAATATTAAGCAGCACAACTAGGTATATTAAGATATTAATATCCCAATATTGCATTATTGCATACTAACAAATACCACATTGACAGCAGAGTTGGCAAGAAAGAAAAAAAAAAACTTTAACACTGTAACGGGGCTGACGAGGCGTGAGACGTGCGGATCTGGCAAGCTTTTTAGTTAAGCAGACGGGTCGAAACAGGCAGCGGGGCGAACAATGGCAAAAGTGTATGGCGGGGCAAACACAGAATAGTCCCTAGGGCTAGCGTAGGCGTACTTTATCGGGCAGGGGACAGAATCACAGGGGCAAGACTAGAGGGATAAATCACGAAAACAGGCAAAGATCAGGACACGAGAAAACAGACAAGGCAAGACTAAGATAAAGCTATGGACAAACTAGACAGGCTCCGTAGAGTAGCTATTGCTATGAGAGTGATAAATGCTATACAATAATCGGCAGAGGGAATGGATCAGAGTGAGTGTTAAATAGTGACTGAGTGATATGAAACAGCTGTGAGCAATCAGTGCTGTGTGCAATCAGTGAAAAAGCTGTGTGCAATCAGTGCTGAGTGCAATCAGGACTGGGTGCAATCAGTGCAATGATGATGGGATATGTAGTCCGGGGTGATATGCAACACTGTGTAGTGCGAGAGTCAATGAAAATGGAAAGGGTGACCTCTGATGGCTAGCAGACGGAAGTTCATGGACCGGATTCGTGACAAACACCACCACTTTCACCTTTACAGTGTTTTTTTCATTAACACATTCTGTATCTATTAATGTATTTACATCAGGCAATAACAGAGGAATAACTATAAATAGTTAGAGGAAATATATGTGATATATGTTGCTTCTTGGTTGAAGTATCACTTGTTCAGTTCTCCAGTCCTGTGGGTGTGTGTTCCTCCACTGATACAGTATAACTGATTATTTGCCCTTCTCCAGAATCTGAGACCTGCTGATTTTCCCTAGAACTCTACAAGGTAAATCCCATGGTGTCCAATGCTTAATTGTCTTCCTGTGGGAAGGTGAGAATCATTATCTGTGATGGATTGAACTGAACGTCCAAGGGCAAATTAAATGTCTGAGAAGGTGAATGTTTAATTCTTGTTCAGGGAAAAGCAGATATTAAGTATATAGCAATGTCTGACCTCTAACCCCCTCATGTCAGAAGAAATGACAAATTATTCAGGGGCTAAGAATGAATGACAACACATTTCTGAATTGTTTGAATTGATACAATTAAAAAAAGATGTGTGTGATAAAAAGATAGAAGCTGCTTAGTATTTTTGTGATAACTGTGATACACTACTATTCAACAGTTATAATGCCAGTAGGTGGCGGCAGGTGACTGTCTCTATGAGTCATCACAGATTAAATAAAGAATGACAGTACTCAATTCGGATAAGCATACTAGCATACCTAGCTACTCTCAAAACCTATTGTAGAAATAGTAAGACTAGTTTGCTAGTATGCTGTTACAAATCCAGCACTTACTAAATCATTTTACAAGTTAGTCATTGGTTCATTTTACTAAACCAATTTGTTCATAAACTCTGAATCATTCACAAACTGCACTATGTGTGTGTCAGTGTTAAACAGATCTGCTTCATTTGGAGATATTTTCTTTGGCGGAGCAAAACAGACAGCATGACTGGCAATTGTGCCTAAAATTGTAAGTTCTGTCAGGACCACTATCGTCAAAAAATGATAGATACTACGCATAAGGTTTGGTTTGGCGGTATGGTTCTGTTATGGGCAAATAACATCCGCTGCACATCCACGCAGGCCCTGTCATGAATGAGCAGCGAGAGAACAGCAATTATAACACCCCCCCCCAGCAGGCGTTACACAGAACAAGAACAAGGCAGATATCATTAATGTACTCAATGATGTTTAAGTGTAACACTTTATTCAAGATAAAGGTGTCTGATTAGCAGGGAATATCAGAAAGCCAAGTCCTGAATGTGGCGAAAGGTGGAGCTGGGGATGAAGGAGGGTAATTAGCTCCGGAGAAAGCTGAAAAAGTGCTGAATAATACGGAATAGAGCTTATATAGGAATGCTGCGATAGGTGTCGTATTCCTATAAGTAGATGTGATCAGCTGAGAATCAGCTGAGGCAAGCTTGACTCACGTGACCTGCCAAAACTAACGCTAAAGCTTAATTTCTGTCAGGACCACTATCGTCAAAATGATAGATAATTAGCATAAAGTTTGGTTTGGCGGTATGGTTCTGTTCTGGGCAAAAACCTCCCTGCCCATCCATGCAGCCTGTCATGAATGAGCAGGGAGAACAGCAATAATAACCCCCCCAACACAAACGATAGGCCCGGACCCCCCAACACAACGATAGGCCAGAACCCACATCCCCCCACCCCAGCCAAACCAAAACCAATGGCATTCTGAAAGAAGCATAACCTTCTGGAATAACAGAGACTGGGGCAGCATCAACTTACAGGAGAAGGCAGCGAAGGGATGCTCTTCTTTATAAGCAGCTAAGAAAAGCAGCAATCCCCTTACCGGAGGAGAGAAGCAGCGAAGGGGTACTCTTCTTTATAAGCAGCTAAGAAGATCAGCAAGCCCCTTACCGGAGGAGAGTAGCAGCGAAGGGGAGCTCTTCTTTATAAGCAGCTGAGCAGCAAGCCCCTTACTGGAGGAGAGTAGCAGTGAAGGGGTGCTCTTCTTTATAAGCAGCTGAGCAGCAAGCACCTTACCGGAGGAGTGTAGCAGCGAAAGTGTGCTCTTCTTTATAAGGAGCTAAGAAGAGCAGCAAGCTCCTTTAATGCAGTACCTGAAAAAGATGCAGAAAACCCACTAGAATTGGCAGCCTAGTTTGCAGCAAACATAGCGTACTGCATCCATAGAAGCAAGCAATGAACGGATCATAGATCACATTCTACCTTGCCTAAAAGCTTAAGCATCCATTTAAAATGTCTATAACAACAGCATATAATAACTCAAAACAACTCACCCGTTTCTAGGTTGGTCGTCTCCCATTGACATTTGTACTCGTGTGTTACGTATCCTCAATCTGACAACCCGCGTGAGCATAAACAAAAATCCTTACCAATACACTAGATAGCTTTGCAACAAGCATGTTGCTTGCTTAATCACAGCATGTTGCAGTAGTCAGGAACTTAAGGAAATAACATTCCCAATACTAGATGAGCCATAAGCAGCAAGCATATTTCAAGAACAATCGGATGGCCTAAACCACAACTTAAACATTAGCTTCTTGCTGTTGCAAGTTTACCCGGATACCAGTACTTGCAGTAACAACCAATAGCTTAAATCAACAAGCAGGTCTAGCAACAAACATTATACTGACACTAGATAAGCCTTAACAAGCAAGCAAAATCCCAATACCCTAACAGCTTTAAAGCAAAAGACCTTCTGAAATAGCATAGACTGAGGCAGCATGCCCTTTAAGAAGAGAAGCAGTGAAGGGGTGCTCTTCTTTAAAAAGCAGCTGAGAAGAGCAGCATGCCCCTTTAATGCAGTACAGCATATGGTCAATACCCGAAGTTTAGGCAACAGCATGTTGCCCTATCCAGATAATCGTTAGCATTTAATAACACCTTTAGTAGCAAAATCTACATACTACAAGTTAAGTATCAAGCACATTACCGATACACTGTATAGCTTTAAGCAACAGCATATCACAGACTTAAACACAGCTTACTGGAATTAATCATACACATAGGATGTAATGAAACAGCATTCTCAATACTAGATGAGCCTTAAGCAGCAATCCTGTTTCATATCAGACAGTCTTAAACAGATTTAAAAACAAGTCTCAGCTGTGGTAAGTTTAAACGGTAACGTTAATGTTACCAGTGTGTCAAAGTACAACCAATAAGCCTAAGCTACGGCGTGCCTAGCAAACCAACATGTTACTGAACAACTAGCCTTAAACAACGAGCAATATTTGACAATAGCATATTTGCCAACATAGCGTTAAGCAATGAGAATGAAATAAGAAACTTAGCAGGAAATGTTGCTTAATAATATACGTATGGGGGAAGCATCACCCCCAAGCTCAGCAAGTGAGGAACCAGAGCAAAATGACTGTAGTTACGTGTATTTTTTATTATTATAATATTTTTTTATAAAGCGCTGCTTGTACTTGCTTAGAATAATTGGACTATATTTAAATCCCTTGTGTCCATTTGAGCGCTCAGTCGTAACCTTCCAATCACCACCGAAGTGTTTTATTTTTATTTTTTATAAATGAACATAGCTTGATCTCAGCCAGTTGATCATGCTTAATCAACACATGTCATATCACCCTAATTTCTCATGCTCATATGCTCACATTACTCAGCGTGAGCACATATTCAAGCGGATCAGAAATTATGAATCTCTAATAAGTGGCAGTCCAGCAGGGGAAGCATACACACTGCGGAAATACTTTGAGTGACTGTCAATACTTTGAGAATATTACATTCTTATATGTATAGAAGCCATTAGGAACGATAAACGCATGCATCTGATGCATCTGAAATCAACCGCACACTCACACAGCTAATGAAACATCAACCTTAGAAATAAACAACCGTAACATTGAGATTATGCCGCTGAATACAGCGAACCCCAGTTGAAACGCATACACGAGAATGCGTGTTTCATTTAAACTTGTTCTCATGGCCTTAACTATCGGCGTGTCCTCAGAGCGATTACATGCTCTATACTACGTGTTGCTCCAGCTGTATGAACACAGATGCTAAATGCTGCTATTAATTTGCTTTTTTCAGTAGCAGGACCCGGCATATTACCCCACAGTGATATGGATAAACAGCATTCACTTTTCTTAGAGGGGGGATTCAGATGTTCTGAAAACAGCATTGCAAACAGGTTGATTTGCGAGCAGCGTTGCTTAATTTGCTCCCTAGCAAGCTGAAAAGCTGCTGAATAATGCTGAATACGGCTTATATAGGAATGCCGCGATAGGTTTCGTATTCCTATAGGTAGATGTGATCTGCTGGGAGTCAGTTGATGCAAGCTTGACTCACGTGACCTGACAGAACTAACGCTAAAGCTTAATTAATGTTGGTGAAATTCTTGACACAATTCCCCATTAAAATCTGACCTGGCATAAAAGTATCAAAATAATCAAATTAAATTAAGTTATTGATTGCATTTCAATTCAATTCAATTCAATCAAGTTTATTTGTATAGCGCTTTTCATGATGCAAATCGTTGCCAAGCAACTGTACAGCAAATTAAGTTTCTACAATATTTGATGATAGCTTATCAGTGGTGACTGTCAATGAATGTACATATGGCAGAAATGTAAGGAAAAATCAATTAAAGACATAATCAAACAAACGATGAACACTATTAACAGCAATTATTAGATGATGACAATCAAACGGATAGCAAAATGTGGTAGATTCTGTATGTGGTTTCCGGGTTGGGCATCATCTGAGTCTCTGAGGTGTTGGCTCATTCTTTCAGGGTTCTGGATCCAGACTGAAGCTTGTGTAAAACCCGTGGCAAAAGACAGAGAAACAAATAGAGACATAATTAGCGTAGCGGCTGTTCCAACCAAGCAAAAATGATTAGTTTAACCCAAGCTAAAGAATAATAATGTGCATTTGATTAGATATAACTGCAGTAAAAGATTATGAGCTGCATTTTTGAATGTTTGGCCAAAGAGATGTGTCTTTAATCTTGATTTAAACAGAGAGAGTGTGTCTGATCCCAGAACATTTATCAGGAAGGCTATTCCAGAGTTTGGAGCCAAATGCGAAAAAGCTCTACCTCCTTTAGGGGACTTTGCTATCCTATGTACTACCAAAAGTCCAGAATTTTGCAACCTTAGGGAGCGTGATGGAAAAACTAAATTTAAATGTAGCGGGGGTTAGAAGACTAGTTAGGTACGCAGGAGCTAACCCTTTAAGGGCCTTATAGGTAAGTAATAATAATTTGTTACTGATACGGAACTTAATAGGTAGCCAGTGCAGAGACTGTAAAATTGGGGTAATATGATCATATTTTCTTGAACTGGTAAGGACTCTAGCCACTGCATTTTTGACTACCTGCAGCTTGTTTTTTGAAGATGCAGGACAACCAGCTAGCCGTGCATTACAATAGCTAAGTCTGAGGTCTATGACTGCATGAACTGCTTTCTGCATCAGAAACAGGGTCACAGGTTTCGTAAGATTTGTTAATGTTTTCTAAGATGGAAGATGCTGTTTGTGTAACATGGACAATATGATTTCAAAAGACAAGGGCTATCTAATATAACACCAGATTTTGGACACGGTAGAGGAAGTAACAGTATATCCGTCAGTTGCAAATGTAATCCAAGAGATTCTGTGTACCTGTCTGACAGGTTAGGATTTAAATCATCTTAAAGCC
This sequence comes from Sinocyclocheilus anophthalmus, assembly GCA_018155175.1. NCBI lineage: Eukaryota > Metazoa > Chordata > Actinopteri > Cypriniformes > Cyprinidae > Sinocyclocheilus > Sinocyclocheilus anophthalmus. The sequence goes on along the minus strand of JADLZN010005998.1, from coordinate 8,355 downwards.
TGCCCTTGAATACATGTATAATTTTGTAATCGATCTATGAGTATGTCAAGATCTATAGTGTCGAACGCAGCACTAAGATCAAGTAAAACATGCAATGAGACACAGCCTTGGTCTGACGCAAGAAGCAAAAAGCATTTGTAATTTTAACAAGTGCAGTTCTGTGCTATGGTGGGGCCTGAAACAAATTCTTCATAGAGATAATTTTTTTACAGGAAAGAGCACAAATGAGCAGACACAACTTTTTCTAAAATTTTAGACATAAAAGGAAGATGTGAGATGGGTCTGTAATTTGCCAGTCCACCATACCCGTTGAACGTATCCCGGCGGGCCGTTCGGGGTGTGGGTGTTGCCGGCGATTCTTTTGCCTTTTTTTTTTTTTTTTTTCTCTTTTTTTTTCTTTTTTGACTTCCCTCCGTGGTTTCTTAAGAAGAGGCTTAATAACCGCCAGCTTGAAGGATTTTGGGACATGACCTAAAGACACCGACGAGTTAATAATATTGAGAAGCGATTCTTCTGCTACAGGTAACAACTCTTAATAATTTAGCGGGTACAGGATCTAACAGGCATGTTGTTTGTTTAGATGCAGTGATAAGTTTATTTAGCTATTCCTGTCCTATAGCTGTAAAGCACTGCTGTTTATCTTTTGGTGCGATGAATGAATCTAAAGTATTATACGCTGTAGAATCTGCATTTGTTATTGTATTTCTGGTGTTATCTATTTTATCAGTGAAGAAATTTATAAAGTCATTACTATTAAACTGTGAATATTTTTTTCCAGCATTTGAAGCAGGAAGTTTCACATCCAATCACAGTTATGATGTTAACATAAATCAGACAATGCACCGGCAATTTAGTGATATCCCTGCAGTTGTGGTCTTGACCGGTCTTAAAATAAAGGGTCTCAAGACCCGGTCTAAGTACTGCAACCATAGCATGCACTATATTACTATCCAATTTTTAAGCCATTGACACCCTTGTCTTTCCATTCGCAATCATCGTCAAATCTCTTACATTACTGTATATTTAAATTGGGCCAATAAGATCGGCTGTGTCAAGATGACTCAAGTGCAAAACAGAATTGTTCTCGCAAGTTCTCGCAACTGACTGTGTATGTTTCAAAGTTAAACGTGCTATTTAAAGCACAAAAATGAGATTGTGTGCTGCAGAAGAGACGAAAAGATTATAGTAATAAATAACTTTATATCTCACCACAAGGGACCGAAAACGTTTGCACGAACAAAACCCTAAAACGGCAAACAAAAGTTTCAATAACTTGGTAATGGTATGCTGTTCAGGGTGTCATGCTCTCAGGTGATAAGCCAGTCGAAGTGGAGTTCTTTGGCAACAAGCCGCCTCTTCTTATTTTAGACAAATTTTACATATTGCTACTCTAACATCATTTTTGGTTCACAGTGCTGATATGTTTACCTGTTGTAGCTTATTCACAGTTAATATGCGTCATCAGAGAAGCTGTAATTAAACCTCACTGTTTTGGTCAATGATTTCGGCCTTCCAATTTTTTGGGCTGTTTCACCCTAATAATTTCGTTGCTGTAATTTCAGTTTCAATTTCACTTCCTTTATATATAAAAGAGCTGGCAATAATCTACAACATATATAATTTTGTATTTACCACGAGAGAGAAATGTGAGAAAGAGACTGTGATAGTTTGGAACAACATGACAGTGAGTAAATAATGTGTAAAATATTCCTTTAACTATCGCTTGTTGTTAGCGCCCTGTCTGTGTACTCTTAAATCAGTTTTGTTTTGGGTTTTTCTTGTGGAGGAGATCTTTTAAAGTCGATTTTCTGTTTAAATAAGTCAACATGCAGACTGTAAAATATTCCTTGGCAAGAGCATGTTAAAAGCACAAATTAAACTGGTGTGGCTTTTGGGATAGAGGAAAACTGTCTGTCCTCCCTTTCTTTCTTTTTCATTGTCTTTCAGCCAGAGAGGAAGAGCTGCTCATCGCTCGCTCTCTTTGGCACGATGGCCACTTTCTCAGGGCTATCATCTCAATAACACGGACGGCTTAATGATGGCACGTCCAAGTGCTGTCACAGGGAGATTACTGTCAGTGCGTCCCATGCCCGCAGGGGATGTGGGGGTGTGCTGAGCTCAATTGGAGGGGGGCAAAGGGGGATAGCATAGAACCCCATGATAATTAGCCAGCCTGCAGTGTGCGTAAAGCAGTCTGAACAGCCAGTAGAGCAGTAGAGAGGGCAGTGTGTTCACTCTTTGTGTATCTGTTCTTCCTTCTTTGACTTCAACTCAGCCCAGTCGAGTGAGACTGCTGGGAGTGGTACTTGTGCACTATTAGGACGTTTAAGACGGGTATAGCAGGTAACTGGTGACTTAGCAGACAACATGTGCTCTTTTTGCATCCAATTTGATTTGAGCGTATGCAGATTACTTGAAGACTTAAGTGCAGTAATGTAAAATCAGTGCCTCTGTGGGCCTGTCATGTGGCTTTGAACAACAGATAATGTGTCATTTAACATTCACAATCCCTACCAGCACTATCACCGCAGATGGTTGATATGCACCCATCAATTGCTCACAACTTGGACAAGGATTTCTGTACACTCTGGGCTTTGTTTGCTCATTTTAATGCGAGTCAGTGGCCGCCAAATATGACCCTCCAATGCGGTTGTGTTCTTGCTGGCTGCCTGTTATTAAAACATTTTCCCTTTTGAGAATTATATTCAAATAATTTTGTTGCCAGAGTTGTCAGCCAGCTAAGATTTAACTGATTTGTCAGTAGCAAGCTGCCATAATCTGTATTACAGGCACTGGCACAGAGATTAAATATCAGGAGATTTTAGGAAACTGAGAGAAGAAAGAAATCAGAAAAATTAGAGTTTGGACATTATGTGGCAGAATTCCTCTGCAAATACACGTTAAATGTGGGTTGCTTTTAAAAGAGCTCTATGCATGATGTTTATGGCTGGAAAATTGTAGTGTCCCATTTGAAAAGAGAAGACAAACTTGGCATATTCTCTACTTAGTACCTGTTTTGTATTGGTGTTTGACTTTTATTCTTCTCCTCTTTTTTTATTATTCACCTTAAAGCAGACTGACTTACACTGTAAGGGCTCTACAGTGTGATTTATGAATTATGAATCAATTATAAATATATGTTGTTGTTCTTGTTGTTACTTCTACTGTTTTCCCTCCAATTAAGCAGTCTTAACACTGGAAAAGCAACATGACATAGCAATTTTTCAAATTTTTTTGAGGGACAAAATATTATTAGGCTACAATAAAAAAATAACTGTTTTCTATTTTAATAATTTCAAAATGTGTATTTCAGTATAGAATTGCAGCCGCCATAATTCCAGTCTTCAGCATTGATGATCCTCCAGAAAATAAAAAAATCATTCTGTCCATTCTAATACATTTTACAGAAAATTATTTATTTATTTATTTATTTTCCCTGCATTTATTTTGAAAAATAATTGTTTTGTAGCATTATAAATGTCTTTGCTGTTAATAGTGTAACGGTAGTGCATGGACATATACTGTACATTTATATACATACAGTACATACATATGTGTATTTATTTATTATTTGTCACTTTTACAAGGCTGACAAACTGAAAATTATATTCATAAACTGTATATACAGCAATCATAGAGGGAAAAAGAAAAAGTTTGAATCGCAAGTAAATTAAATATTTATTCAACAAATTCTCAATTACTCCTAATATTGCTGAAATGCACATTGTTTATTAATTCCTTAGCCATACAACATAGTAGCTCCTGAAACAAGCTAAATAATATATGATTACTCAGATCTGGGAATAAAATTTAGAAACCAGCCCTCTTGCAGCGTGTGTATCCCTGATATACAGTGTCTGTTAATTAAAGCTCATAGTAATATATCAGTGTATGTGAGAGTCCACAATTGCGAGTACCTGAGGCTTGTCTGACTTTAGCATAAATCACATTGGTAACAAGACCAAGTTTATCTCTCCTGTAGTGCGACTGAAGCTCTCAACAGGTCTGTGCATGATTCGGTGCTATTAGGCTGTCTAATACCTTCTCATTGTTATTCATGGACTATAACATGGCTCGGGTTTTTTTTTTTCCCTCCGCTCTTGCCTTCCCTCACAGCTCCATTTATGAATTGCTCTGTAACCTCTTTTAAGAGTGCTGTCTAATTGATCTAATTCAGCGCTAACGGATGTTCTCTGTTATTACAGATGATCTTGGAGGCAAAGTTGGTAAAAGCATTAATAATCTGCACTCGTTGTGCAGTGCCGTGGCACGCCTGAACATGCCGGGGGGTAATCACACAGTCCATAGGGGGAGCATGAAGCCATTATTAATATTAAGGAAGATTGTTCGGCCCACAGTCACTTACCTAGTCTCAATGGAAGGCTGTTGGTGGGATTCAATGCTGTAACGGCAGCACCAGATATAGCAACCCACAAGCTCACACCGGTGTGTTCAACATCCCCTTCCTTCATGTTTTGTACCTGACATCCTACCACAAACCCACACTCCCCTTAAAAGAGCCAGTGTTCTACATCATAATGATAGTGTGGGACTCGGCTGCGCCATGAAACCAGGATCTCTTCTCAAATCTCTCATGAGAATTGTTTGCTAGCTTGGTGAACGTTGTTTGATATTTCCTAGCCGCTCTCGACTTTCTTCTCCTTCTCTCTCTCCTTTACCTCCTAATTCGCAGTATGATGACAATAACATGCACGACCTTTCAAAATGCTGCCACCCGCCCACTCCCCTGCCAAGGTCGCCACTAAAAGGCATCTCACTCTTCTCCTAGTGGCTTCTCCTTTGCGCAGTCTCGTCGGCTAGCCCTGAAAGATATAATTTTCTTCAAATGCACCTCTCGGACTAGTTTGTCTATTTCCGCGGTGCCCTTTTCTGATATGAGGCAGAGACTCTACATAGCAGCGTCTTGCGCAAATCACATGGTAGGGTCGGGATCTGAGAGGGACAATTTGCCAGCGGTATGCATGAGTAAGCAGGGGATTTCTCCATCCATTTAGAGTGACCAGACTGCTCTCTGACAAGTAGATGAGAGAGAGAGAATGTAGAATCACTTCTGTTCCCTAACACGGTCCTGTGAGGGAACTGCCTTCAGATGGCTTTTGCCATGTCTGATCTTTCTCTCTGGCCAAATCTGGTTTTCCATTATCTCTACTGGTGCTTTGTGACAGAGTAGGGAGCCCATTAAAATGTTTTGGTCACATGTACAGATAATTCAAAATGTATGTTCAAAATAATATATAGTCATACCTCACATTTTATGGTAGTATCTGGAATAATTATGTGTACATTTTCGTGTTGATGGAATGTGTTTGGAGAGATTTGAGAGCAGTAGTAGTAAACTAGGCATATATTGCAGATATCCTAATTATAAAGTGCGAAATTTTGTTACAAATTTCCCCCCCTTTCTGTGATTATAAATATGGATTGTACCATTCTAAAGTTTGGGGTCAGTAGGATTTTTTTTCTCTGTAAAGACTTTTACATTGTCACAAACAAATTCTGTTTTAAATAAATGCTGTTCTTTCTATTAATCAAAGAATCCTAAAAAAAAAAGTTAATTGTTAAGTGGCACTTTATCTCAAGGTCACACAAACCGGAGAAGACATACAAGATGGCACAAACAGTTATCTAACATGGTAATAAGAATAATTAATAAGACGAAGAAGAAGAAGAAGAATCAAATCAGCAATATGAATATGTAATGGCTGCCTAAAAATTTTGATTTGTTATTCACAGGAATAAATTACATTAAATATATTAAATAGAAAGCATTTATTTTAAATTGTAATATTTCACAATATTACTGTTTTAACTGTAAACTAAATCAAATAAATGCAGCCTTGGTAAGCATAAAAGACTTTTTTCAAAAACATTTAAACATTTTACTGACCCCAAACTTTTAAAAGGTAGTGTTTATAATTTGACGACTATAAAATAATCTGTCTACAAAACTCAATAATGTATCTGTACATGTATACATATACAGTGCATATCTATACACGTAGTGTCATGTAATGAGCAGAGCTGTAATCTAGGCAAAGTGTGGCTATTTTTGAATAAGCTAAAATGTGAAAAAGTATATCATTTTTGAAATTAGTCAGATAAAACATTTCCTAAATCTAACCTGGCATATGAATTACTTTACAGAACTAATATGATTTTTTTTAAACTAGTCATATGCAGGGCCGGATTTACCTCTTTTTGTGACATAGGAAAAACAAAAAAAAATTATCCTAGAACGACCAGTTTCAGGTATTTTCTGGTTTTCCAATTTTCATGGGTTTAAGAGTTGTCTTTTTATAACGCAACATTTTTTATAGTACTGACGAAATAAGTGTCTTATTCAATATTGTTAACTCTGAAAGATCTTAATCCCTCCGTTAAAATTTATCCAAATTGTGATGAACCACACATGCCAAGCTTGAAAATACCCTATTCTGCAGGGATTTTTACATGTGCATGTGGTTTGGTCCATAATCCCTCAAAACCACATGTACTTTCTCTGTTGGAATGTTCCATGCTGGGAATGTTCAGCTGAATGTGGCTGTTAAGACAGCTGCAGAATTTAAACTGGAAAACGTTTGTAATTGTTGAACCACTTGCTGAAGAGCAAAGCCCATCTGTCTGTTGAGCTATGAGGATTAGCATGGACATTAGGACAAAATGGGCATTTTAGAGCTCCACATAATAGATTTTAATTTGTTTAAAAAAGCTTCCCTGGCGGATATTTTGTGAAGTTGATGGAGAAATGTCCAGAGTGAAGAGTGGGTACCTAAATATAGTATACATACACATTTATTTACGGTTTGTTAATATTTAGTTAGTTTGTTAATACAAAATTGACTTCCATTTGTGTCTTTCAATAGTTTTGGTGACCTTGCTATTAGTCCAAAATATGGAAAATAGTTAAAATAGGCCCAAACATTCCTTAAAAACAAAAAGAAAATATACTATACTATAATCTAGGTATATGGGTACTATACTATACTATAGGTATATACGATATACCTATACTTCCATTTGTGTTATTCCATAGTTTTGGTATAATAATAATAATAACAACAACAACAACTAATTGATTTATATAAGTCCATAATTTGATGAATGTAATTATCATGTTAATACACGACCATATTCTACTTTATAATTTTTATTGTTTCTTCATACACATTGTATGTATATTTTATAAATCTTTAGGTTATTTATTTTATTTTTTTCTAATTAAATTAAATATAGCTTCCAAAAATACCTTTACAAAGGTAAAAAAATGCCCCTACAAATCACTTTAAGAGTCAGATATCACCTTGTAATGGGAAGGTTAATTTCTGTCATTGATCAGAAGGTCATTGCTCCTAAAAAAATTGAATTGAAAAATTGATCACATCATTTTTAAATCAGTTGGTAAAGCTTTAGATTACAACCCGCAAAGAACTATGTTAGTATACTGAATTTACGGTGTACTTTTCTGTAATTATAGTGTACCTATAAAGTACATATGTGTATGTATAAGGGAACAATGTGTTACGTTTGGCTAGTAAGGGGGTGACAACCAGATATGCAACCTGCAAAGAATTGTGTAAGTAAACTGAAGTTACAGTGTAACTTTTTGTAATTATAGTGTACCTATTTAGTACCTCTGTGTAGGTATAAGGGAATAATATGCAAAGTTTGGGGAATAAAGGGGTAACAACCTGTAAAACTACAAATAATTTATACTGTAAGTATTTTGAAAATAAGAGGTGCTTATTCTAATATTATGTGGTATGCATGGCCTAAACAACAATCTTATGTTTGAGAATGATTTAGCTAGTTAAACTATTATGGCCAAACCATCATGCCAATAATAAACACACAGCAATAAACACTGAAAGTCAAGATTAAAATGTGTATTATAGCGAACTGACAGGATATTACCATCTTTGATTTTACCGTTATGATCCACGTCCTCAAGCACCATTTTTACTAGTTCAGTTCCCGGTTTTACCGCTCATCAGTCGCTGCTCAATGTTTTGAGAACATACTCGGACAAAACCCTCCAGTTTAAAAAGAACACATTCCAGTCAGTTTCAAAAATCTCTCTCATCTTCGCTTCGATTAGTTTTCCTGTATTTATACAATATCTGACTCGTCTCATGCGCCATTCCAGCCGTTTCCAGTTCGCGCTAACCACATTCACTGCTGCAGTTTTAAAGGAACACACTTTCCAGACAGTTTCAAAGTTGTCCCTAGTCTGCGTTTCAAGTAGTTTTCTCCTATTTTCCACACATGTTCCCGTCTTAAGCACCACAATCATGGATTTCGTCGCACACAGAGCCGTTCACGTTTGAATTCATGTGA